>CM033715.1:12889699-13023474 GCA_019671005.1 Hibiscus mutabilis
GCACCATGCAGAGAAACTATTGAGCCATGCCTAGATGCGGGTACATTCTCTTGATGCAAATAAATTCTTTTAAATCCCCCTTCCTTTTTCCCATCTGAGGTTTCCTTTTCCGACCATTTATATGCCAGCTGCCAACCACCACCAATCCCCGTGCTACTAATCGGTTCTCCAGTAGTTGATTGCATTAGACTACCTTGTCTCAGGTTAGTAAGGCTTCCATGGGCAGTTGGAATAATGTCCTTATCCATGCTGGTTGCTTGTCTTGAGATCAAAGGACTATGCAAATTGTCATCGGAATCATTAGCGGCACCATCAGGTGCATAATCTTCTCCCTCCGTGGCAGCATTCTCTTCATCCCACTCTTCATTTCTAACTTGATTACCTCCCACACTGAACATGCTGCCAAAGTGCGGAAAAAGTGTGCTACGCATACTTCCTTGTTCAGGGAGCTTCTCGTGGACACTTCCGAAGAGAGTGACAAGAGGATCAACAAGGGGCTTCCCACTCTGGCTAAGCATGCTTCCATGCCGAGACGCAAGACCGATACTACTACCATGTTGTCCAGTGACTGGTCTGGCCACCCAAGACTGACCTGCTTCAGGTCCATATAACTTGATTCGATCTTTCTCAGCAGATATATCATCGTCTTCAACATCATCAGTTGCTGGGCCAATTACATACTCCTCTATCGATGTTTCACCTCCAACACCAAGTCCTTCAACTAACAAAGCCATCTCACCTGTCATTCTAAATAAATCAGTACCAACCACATTATGCATCATATTCATCATATTAAATCCCATGGTGGGAAGTCATATTGCTACTTTAAAACTTATCTAAAAAGAAAATACAGTCTCGAAACTTAACAGTGCCTCAATTACCAACAAGGATTTCTATTTCCCTCTTTGTTAAGTAAGAACAGAGAGTAATAATTAGTAAGCATGGGAAAGCACCTATTTTGTGAGAACATGAGCATGTACAAAAAACACAATCTTGGGTGGTAATGTGCATAGTTGCAGGAAAGAAACAATGCAATATTAAAAGAGTCACCATAGAAGAACTAACCGGCTACATCCTCCCTGCCTCGTAGCCTCTGCAGAACTTTTTTTGCCTCGTCCATTCGCCCTTTACTTACAAGCCATCTCGGTGATTCAGGCAAGAAGAATATAGTTAATACAAAATATACGAGGGAAGGAATAGAAAGAACACCAAGCATCAATCTCCAATTCGGTGATGGCGACAACGACATTCCAAACACCATGCAATACGACAAAAACATTCCAATGGAACCAGTAAACTGTGGAAGGGTATTCAGCAACCCCCTTATTTCCGGTGGTGCAGTCTCGGATATGTAAACCGGGACCAAAGTTACAGCCAAACCGATTCCAAATCCATCCAAAAGTCTCGCCAAAAGTAAGATGTAAACATTAGGAGACCATACCATTACAAGACCACTAAGAAAATAAAGGATGGATGAGATAATCAGCATCGGACGGCGACCTATCATGTCCGATATGCCTCCGGAGCATGTAGTAATGCAGGTGGCTCCAATGAGAGACATGGCTACAATCAAGCCTTCAATAGTCGGTTCCGTTTCCAATTTAAACTCTTTCTTTATGTACAAAACAGCACCTGCAACATGTAACACAAGGAGGACATATAATCAATGAATCTGAAGAAAACCTCTACATACTAACCATTTACATCAAGGAAATAAGAGATCGACTCAAACTTTTACGATAGATCTTTGACATATAAAAGTGACAATTTTAGTCCAAAAGACTGAAATTTTAAAAATGTTGAAATGCATAGAGATATGGAAATTCATGAAACTAGTGAAAAACTAAAGAGGAGTAAATCACCTGCAATGGTGGCATTATCCCATCCTTGCAACATGTTACCAATGGCTGCCGCAACGGCTATAAGCACGGCTCCGCTCATTTTCGCAGGAAAACGAAAATCTCGACACTAAACTAAGCACCTGACAAGTTAAACGAGAAAATCCAGATCGTGGATCAACACAATCAAACCAGTTTCCATACACACATACCATACGGTTCGTACTTCGTACCGAGAAAACAAAAACTTCCCCGGGGTATTAAAAGGAAGGAAAGGAAACAAACAAACAAGAAAAAGTAGAACAAAATCCAAAGAAATTAAAATCCAGATGTCCAAATCCGATATGAAACCGAAAAAGTGGACATCCAAATCCAATACGAAACGGAAAAAGTGGTTAACGTTACCTAGGGAAGCAAAGGCAAATATGGCAGTAGCAGAAAGCGAGTTTCAACAATCATCAGATTTAGAAAACGCCAGAACAATCTTCCCTGCAAATTGCCGTTTCCTTTGGCATCAAATAAAAACAATGGCAATTGTGGTTGGGTAGATGAGGCTTTCTCTTCTCTTTTTTTCCCACTATTACAAGAAAAACGAAATGCCAAACAGAAAAACCAGAGGGAAAATGAAACAGAAAATGGAAAGGCAAAAGAGAAAATAGACGGTATGTGATTTTGGCCTTTTCTCACGGGCCCTCCTTATACTGCTCTCTAAATGGCACGTATATGATTGCCGTTATTTATCGCACTGTAAAATCTATCACTTCGCTCACTCGACCAACGACCGGTTGGTATAATACGTCCTATATTAAATTTGTATACAATTCAATTTGAATTAACCATTCGAATATCGGTTATTTAACTAAAAAAATATGAGCAAGTGTTAATGGCCGGGTGGTCAGAACTGCTCACCTGCTTTATCTCCTCTCTCTTAAGTTTCGGATTTAAGACCGAGCAAGAACATTTCCTTCACTAGAGTTTTTTCTTTCCTCTAGGTAGAATCAGTTAAAAAAAACTAGAAGAAATATATAATTTATATTTTTTATAAAGAAAAAAAAACCATCAAAGAGAAAGGCAGAATTAGCTCTCTCGTCTTTTCAAGTTTATTGCTTTTTGCGTAAAAGAAAATACTGATTATCAATTGATTTAATAAAATGAAATATTAGATTATTTAAGTGAAATAAAGATTTAATTTTACTATTGTAAATGAATTAAACAGTCTGTAATTGTTTAATAATTAACTAAAAAAGACAATGGGTAGTGAACTAGTGATTGAGATGAGTCCAAAAACACCATTTTCCAGATCGGAATCTTCAAAACGAGGGGAACTTGTGCTTGTAATTAATAACAATGGGAAGATAATTTAAATAAGAACAAATAGATCTAAAGATTTCGAATAATATTATTACTACCACTAAATTACTAATTTCCAGATTTTGATTTGCTGTAATTGCCATGCAAAACGTTGAATATGTTGTGTTGCGTTGCCTGCACTTATCATGCATTCATTCGGAAAGGACAAACCGTATAAGAACCAGCCAGGCAAGAGGAACTTGACTTGAGAGTTTCTTATTTTTATAATTTATTTACTTTCTTTTACGAATACAGTTCATCACAGTGGTTCGAAAAATTATTAAATAAATTTGACATAATACATGATCGTTAGTCTCAGCCAATAAAGTTTACTCATCTTATTTTTTTTAATTTTTTTAAAATAAATATGAATGGTCTTATTAAGTGGGACCACATATAATGTGACGAGACAGATCAACTTAATAATTTCTCCGATTGTAGACTGTGCATGTATCACGAAAAACTTATAAATACAATTTTATTTAAATTTAATTATATAAAATATTAAATGATTTATATAAAATAATAAATTATTAGTATAAAGAAAAAAATTCAAATGTTTTGGCTCGATAAATTGACTTTTAAACAAACTTTTTTCTTTCAATTCAGACTTGGCTTGATTAATAAATAAACAAATATTTTTGTTAATACTAATAAAAGAAGACAGTAGACTTCTGGGTTGCACTTGTAGATGAATAATTCGAAAAGTTAACTTTTTAGTTTAAACAGTGCACTTATTTTATTTTTATGTATTGTCATAAATATTTTATTCATGGTAGATATATATATTAAATTAGACTTTAATGTATTTTATTATTAAGACTTAATACCTATTGAAATTAGGATTTCTATCTATGTCTATAAATATAGAGTTTGGAGAAAGCATTGTACAGAACTCTACTTTGAGAATATAATACAAGTCTCTCTCTTTGTCTCTCATCTTGTTCATATTCATCTATTTTGTTCTTGCTCTTTACTTTATTCGCAATACGTTATCAGCACGATCTCGCTCAATTACCGTGGTTCTTGTCAACAATTCTCGAATTTTTTTTAACAAGATATTGGTGACTACATCTACCATATATTCAACTTAGCTTGAAAAGTCTGATATGTTTACTTATTTATCTTGATATAGTGGATGATTAATTATTCTTAAATTAAGGTCAGTGTATTTTAATTTATTGTTTCTTTGATGATATATCTAATATTAAATATATACATGATTATGATTTTTTTAATGACAGGTTTTTTTTTCTTACCATCCAGGGATGGTGGTTCAAAGCGGGGAATAATCATGTGTTTATAACACAATGGAACATATGTGTCGTGCTTTTGCACATATTTTGAGATTTTTTTCTTTAGTTATGATCGATATTTTTTATTTTATTCTAAGGATGAAAGTTTGTGTTTTTAATCATGTTTTAAATATTACATGAAATTGGAACAAATATCGAACCTTCAATGAATCTACAAGATCAACTTAGTTTGAAAAATATAGTGATAGAATGACCAAGCGCTACTTCAAGCAAAGTGAAAAAAATGGTGGATTGGATATGCCACTTAACAATGATGTTTTTCGAGTTCTATAGGTTATATGCACCTCAACAATATTTTTTCTCATTTACAATGATATTTTTCGAGTTCCATAGGTTATATATACCTCAACAATATTTTTTTTCTCATTTGCAATGATGTCTTTCGAGTTCCATAGGTTATATGCACCTCAACAATATTTTTTTCTCATTTACTTTTGCTTTATATATATATATATATATATATGAGATTAATTTTTATTATTTGTCTTACTTTGGCATTTTGATTTTTTTAAGGTTCACAAAACACTGTAATAAAAATGTGTGATTGCTTCATGGTTCGCCGAGGATGAACCAGGTTCCAATGCAGTACTTTATTGAATTGAAAACAGTAAAAATGATAATAAATTGATTATATGTTTTGTTTTTTAACACCTAAAATATATTTTATTATAAAAGATTTTGTTATATTCATTTAACGTCTAAAGCATGTTCTTTAATTAGCTAATATGTTCTCTGTTATGTTGATTTAATCCAAATATATTGGCTGGACATCCCGTTCTGTGAGGCTATTGGTCTCAAAGGAGGTTTCTAAAGGACCTTGTGAACTGGTTTAACAATGTCGCGTACGATGATTAAATCTTTATTCTTTGTTGGTTTGTATATATATGTTTTTTTAAGGATATTGATATGATGTAAAAGGAATTTTGGGGTAGATTTATTATTATATTAATTTATAGTTTATATAATTTGTTTGTTTGTCTTTTATAGTACATCAATGACAAATCTTGCAAATATTGAGTTGTGGTACTTGATATTTCTGAAAATAATTATTTATCCTGGATCTTAGATGTCAAAATATACTTAGATGCAAATGGTCTGGAAAACACTATTAAAAAGAGGAATACATAATCTGTTCAAAATAAGGCCAAAGCCATGATACTTTTTCGTCGTCACCTCCAGGAGGAGTTGATATCTAAATATTTAATAGGTGAAAGATCCTCTTATTCTTTGGAATAATCTAAAGGAACGATATGACCACCAGAAAGTTGTTATTCTCCCTAAAGCTCGATATGATTGGTTGTATCTGAATTGCAAGATTTTAAGTTAGTAAGCGAGTATAACTCTGCTATGTTTCGAATTACTTCACAATTGAAGTTATGTGGTCAAAAATATTATTGATGAGAATATGTTAGAAAAACATACTCCACTTTTCACACAATTAATATTGTCCTGTAGATACAATATCCTGAAAAGGTTTTAAAGACCTATTGGCTCCGCTCCATTCACTGGAGTGAATGTGACATTTTAAGCGGAAAAAATAAATGTCACATTAGCAATTGTGGTCTCAATTGAGGCCATGAACATAGATATGGACAAGATGATTATTTCGAGAATGCTTATAACCACCAGAAGTGGGTTGATTTTTTTTTTTTGCAATGGTACAAACCATTGATCTCGTACTTGTCATACGCTTAATAATTATGGATCTTTATCCACAATCATGAATGATCAAGGAAAGAAAACATAAACAAATTTTGTTTATGAAAATAGCGAAAATAATTATAGCGTTATTGGTCCAACTCAATTGAATATTGTTAATTTCCTCATAACCCTTAAAGAGAATAATTCACCATTTATTTTGTTTCCTTATAATCTCTAAAGGGAATTATTGATATTTTAATTTATTTTGCTTTATGCTAATTTGTTTTACATATTTAAATATGTTAATTTGTTTTACATATTATCCGTCGAAGAAATGTTTACACTCAGAATAAAATATGCAATGAATTGTGATGATTTATGCTTAGCAGACAGTGCAAGTATTCATACTATACTTAAGCATAAGAAATATTTTCTCATTTAAATGCAAGGGGGAAATGTGAATACTATATCTTAAAGTACTAAAATATCAATGCTCCAGGAGAATAATAAGTTCTTGTGACATTATCTTTGATAGATAATTGATTTGATATGTGCTATATTTAATATTTTTCATTCCTTGAAGTGAATGGTACAAAGCACATATTTTTTATTCCTCGAAGTGAATGAAACAAAGCACATATTGAAAGGTGCATAATTATGCATATTTTCCCATTTAACAATGTAAAGGATAATTTGAGTATTATATCCAGAAGTACTAATATCATAGAAGGCTCCGGAAGAGCAAATATGTTATTGTCATATAGAACTCAATTCCATATTCACAATGTGTTATACTCATCAATGTCGAAAGAGACTTATTGAATTCTAAAGATATTCACAGAAATGGATATCATATTGAGACTATTAGTCAAGGGGATGTTGAATGTCTCCATATTACGAGTATAACTCAAGGTAATAAGAAAATCTTGACAAAACTACATGCACTGTCATCCGGATTGTACTACACAAGAATTAGTACAAAATTGAAGCTCATGCTATTGTAAACTAGAAGTTTACTGATGACTTTATTATTCGACATGACCGATTAGGCCATCCTGGTTCAATTATGATGCAAAAATTTATTGACACTTCATGTGGTCATTGATTGAAAAACCGATAGATTCTTCGAAATAATGTTCTTTATGTGATGCTTGCTCTTAAGGCAAACTAATTATTCGACCATCACCGGTTAAGATAGATTGTGAATCTATTAATTTTCTGGAGCAGATACAGAGTGATATATGTGGGCTCATACACCTTTTTTACAAGCCATCTAGATATTTTATAGTTTTAATCGATGCATCGACTAGATGATCATATGTATCCTTGTTGTCAACCCGTAACTTGGCATTTGCGAGGTTACTTGCTCAGTTGATAAATTTACGAGCACATTTTTAGATTACCCTATAAAGACAATCACTCTTGATAATGATGGTGACATGCCATTTTACATGCAACATCACTAATTCGCATCAAGCCAATAAATTATCATAAGTTCTCCCCATTACAAATGATTTTTGGTCAGGAGCCAAATATTTCCCATCTTAGAATTTTTGGTGTGCGTTATATATTCTAATTGCTCCACCATAATGCACAAATATGAGTTCTTAAAAGTGGTTGCAAATATATATCGAAATTGAATCCCCTTCGATAATTAAATATCTTGAGCTTCATATGGGAAATTTATTTACAACTCGATTTACTGATTGTCATTTTAATGAGTCAGTTTTCTCAACATTATGGGGGAATAGAATAGTTGGGTAAAGAAATAAGTTGGAATGAATTATCATTATGATCCACGTACTCAACAATGTAAACTATAAGTTCAAAGGATATTTCATTTATAAAACTTAGCAAATCAATTGCCAGATGATTGTGCTGACCCTAAAAGAGTGGCTAAGTCACATATACCAACTATGAATACTTCGATTAAATTTGATGTCCCGGAAGGACAAACTCTAGTTGCTAATGAGTTATATCTCTAGAAAAGATTAAAAGGTCTCCAACTATGAAAAACTCTAGAAGAGATTAAAAGGTCTCCAAAAGAAAATGAGCTATATCTTATGATGGTCCGATCGAGGAATCAACGAATTATGAAAATCTCTAGAAGAGATTAAAAGGTCTCCAACATAGACATTGACATGACTTAGGCACCTGATAATAAAGAGATCTCAATAGATTATGTCATGTCTGGGAATAAGTGGAACCAAAATCAAATTGACGTCGAAAATACATTTGCATGCAATATAGCACTAGAGATTTTGATGTGGATCATGAATCATTATCAATTAGGCAATATAAATAAAGAAATGATTGGCCAAAATAGAATGAGGCAATTGAGGCAAAACTAAAATCACTTTCAAGAGAGAAGTATTTGTGAGATATAAACGAGTCTTTGTGAGAAAGAGAAATAAAAAAGGGTAAATCATGAGATATAAGCTCTTTTGGTTGCACAAGAATTCTCATAAAGACATGAAATCGATTATGAGGAAACATATTCTTCGGTGGTGGATGCAACTACTTCTAGATTTTGATTAGCCTGACGATAAATGAAATGACTGGGTTTTCGTCTAATGGATGTTGTTACATCCTATTTGTATGGGCCTCTTGATAATAATATTTACATGAAACTTCCGAAAGGATTTAGACTGCAGAAGCAGTTAATTTAAGTTCTTGAGAACATTATTCAAATTGAACATATTTGTTTATGGATTAAAAATTTTGTTTCGTGTTTTATAATCGCCTCAGTGAATACTTATTAGTGAAAGGCTATAAGAATAATTTAATTTCCCCGAGCATTTTTATTAAAAGGTTTAACTCCGAATTTGTTATTATTGTGTATGTTGATGATTTGAATGTCATTGGGACTCATGAAGAGATCTCACTGACAATAAAATCCTTGTGCATCAATCGACATACATAGAAAAGTGTTTAAAGAGACTTTACATGCATAACACACATCTGTTGAGCATGAAGCCATGTTGAAAAATAATTGTTATGCATCATATCTTAATTGGTCTAGGAGTACTATATAAGTGCTACGATATCATTACCTTTAGATCTTTCAAAACGCGATGCATCTCTAAATCATGTAAATAATTTCTATGCATGAGGCAAAGCCGAAAAATGTGTTTGGCTAAACATATCGAGAAAATATGTAAATTGCTTTCACAAGATAAGATGCAAGCTATCTTGTGCGGAGATAATACAAAATTTATATCTCAATCGAAAGGTGGATACATCAAATGTGACAAAACGAAACATATTTCTTCAAGGTTTTGTCCCCCATGATATTCAGAAGAATGGTATTCGATGAATCCTTTGGAAGATTTATTCACTAGTGCATAGTCTACTTCAACATTTGAAGATTATATTTAAGATTCAAAGATCTTATGAAGATTCAAAGATCTTATGTGATGTTTTCATGAGAGTGAGTAAATACGCATTGTACTCTTTTTCCCTTAACTGAGGTTTTGTCTGAATAAGTTTTCATGGTAAGATTTTTAATGAGGCAACATGTTATGCATATCAAAGATGTGTGTACTCTTTTTCCTTCACTAAGAATTTTTTTCCACAAGGTTTTTATCTTAGTAAGATTTTAAGGCACATTATCTTCATGAATATTCAAGGGGAAGTGTTATGAATATCTTTATTTATGGTGGATATCTATATATTAAATGAGACTTTAATGTACTTTATTATTAGAGTTTAATACCCATTGAAATTAGGGTTTACGTTTTATGCCTATAAATATAGAGTTTGGAGAAAGCATTGTATAGAACTCTACTTTAAAAATATAATACAAGTATCTCTCTTTGTCTCTCATCTTGTTCTTGTTTATTTATTTTGTTCTTGCTCTTTACTTTATTCAAAACATATATAGATTTTTGTTGGCCCCATATAGTGATGTTTATATAAATGAGCGGATTTCAGTAACTTAGGTCTCTTAATTTTTTTAAAATTGAGATTTAATGAGATATTTTAAAATATTTTGGAGGAAACTTTATTAAAAATATTCGCACTTTTTAAAATATAATAACATTTTTAAAATGTTTGAAGGGACTAGATATTTTTTTTAAAAGACTAAAAATTAATTTATCAAATTTTAAGGGTCAAGACCCTCGTAGACTATTATAAGAATCCATCTCTAATTATATAATCTAATAAAAAATTGAATAATGATCATACTTTTTCTTATCATGTTGTTAATTATATAATCTAATAAATATTTTTAAACAGTGATCATACTTTTTCTTAATCATTTGATAATTATATAATAAATATTTTTAAATAGTGATGATACTTTTTTAGCCCTTTGCAAGGCACAAACACGCTGCCAGTAAAATTGATTAAACTCGAGTCTTTTAAGATAAACATCATCATTTTTTTCACCGCCCCTCTTTGAATTCCTAAACTAATAAATATTTAAAATTAAAGTATTATTATGTAAATATTATTATTTTTTTCATTTATTACCAACAATTATGGCATTCAAATAATTATGGTACCAACTAATTTCGACAAATTTAAATTCATTTTACTTCTGAATTATATATTATTTATAAGAAAGGTTAGAGATTATTGTCACAAGTGGAATTAAAGAAAAAGATTGATAATTCAATTCCATCTTATACTTGAATGTGATTTACCAAGTGGGATTGGCTGTCACGTATCAACAATGCGATGATTTCCGGTTTCCTTTTTAACTTTATATAAATTATTTATTAAAAAAGGTTAAAGGTGTTAAAAGTTCTTGAACTTTAAAAAAATCAATTAAGTTTTTAAAATTTTACATCCATTTAAGTCTTTGAATAAAGAAATTGAATCGATTAGTTATTTGACTATTAATTTTTGACAATTTTTTTCTTTAGATATTATTGATCCATGATACACTACACTTTTGTCATATTGTATTTACAATTTTTTTATAAATATATATGTTTTTATAGATTTTATAATTTTTGTTTACAATTTTTTGAACTTTCAAAGAAAAATTTTGAAAAATGTCAAGTGAAAACACTATAACACGACGCACTGTACCAACAGATATAAAAAAATCTGTCAAGATTTGATGGTCAAAAATGGTCAAAGGGATTAATTGATTTATTTTCTTGGTTCAAGATCTTAATTGATTTGATTTCTTAGTTTAAGGACTTAATTGAATACAAAAAAGTTCAAGGGCTTTTAACCCGTTAAGCCTAAAATCAAATAAAACAATATGATTCTATATAAATTGAATGTGGGCTCCACGGGGTCTTGTCTATCATCCGTGGCGACTAAAAAAATCGATGTATTCCATTTTTTGAAAAAAATTAATTCTGGGGATTTTCTTAAAAAATATATTTTTGAAATAAATAAAATTGGAGTCGTCACTGGCCACTTAAATTGGGTAGACCGGACACCGAAAAATAAAATCAAAGATTTTAAAAAGGTTCGGGAGTCGATTACGAGTGCGGAAGGGTTCCCACCCCCACCACGCCTGGAAACCGGCACCTAAGGGTTCGTATCGTATTTATTAAGAATAACTTAAAATTCGACCTAACTTAATTAATAATCCCTGAGATGAATGAATGCATGACCATTCAAATTAAACAACCTAACTTGTAACCCACGATACCAAAAGAGATAACGCCCGAAAACTTAGGACGACATTCCCACTAGAATAGCGGGGCCCCGAGTAATCAACTAGATTGGTGCGATAAATTAAACATGACAATTAATTATGCATGAACGAAAATAATAATGGTAACATAAATAAAATAAGGTATATATATACATATACATACATATACACATACACATACACATACACGTAAGGATATAATAATAACAAAGTCTAATATGTCATATACAACGTATATTAAAAAAGGATAATAGTATTGTGTGCGTGCGTGGGGTGTGTATGTGTGGGTGTAGGCGTGCGTGTGGGTGAGTGTGTGGGTGTGGGCGTGTGGGCGTTGGGTGTGTGTGCACGCGCACGGGCGCAGTATAACTTATGAAAGTATGCACAAATATATGTGTTGCGAACATAGAACATATAAAAAGACATAATATTTAGAATGTGATTAAGATACTATGTATGTATTAGCATATATACATATAAAATGGTTAGGTTTCGGTAATAACCCAAAAATATATTAATAATATAAACTATATCATATATCATATACATACATATGCATTAAAATCATAATATAATTAACATTATTTTTTGGTCATTAATATAACTATTATAAACTAAATAACACATATGTATATACATATTACATATTATACATATATAAGATATAATAATATACCCATATCATATAATACATGTTATATTATACATATATATTTAATATCTACATAATATGTGTGTATATTAAAACACAATAATAAACAACCAGGAATAAACAAAATGAACAACAATTATCGAACAATTAAATAAGTACTTGAACAAAAATACACAAAATAAGAACTGAAATTAAAGAAATTAACATTGATGAGATTAAATATGCATAATTAATTAGGGACTGAATATGGAATAAATCACTGAAACTTGGATTAAAACAGAAATAGGGACTGGATTGAAATTCTTTTGAAAACTTCAGGGACCACAAGACAAATTTAGAAGGGCGGAAGGGCTGCAGTGGTGATTATTTTGGCGCAAAGGTCCCTATGAAGCAATTAACCCTTTTTAAATTTAAATCCAAGTATATAAGATATTTATCATGCAAAAAAACAACCATTTTACTATTTTTTTAAACTCGTTCCCAAAATCCATTAGAATCCTCTAAGGATTTGGGATAAAACCTAGACTCCAGCAGCCCCCCATTCGTATCAAGCGTCGCCTACCATCGCCGGTCGCTGACGTCGCCGAACACCAAAACCTCTTTTCAAATCTTTTTTTTCTTGTAAACCCCAAATTAACCCTTATTTTGATAAATAAACACCCAAACCCCTCATTTTTTTTAAAAAATAGTAACCATCTTGGACCCCTAACCTTCCAATTCACCCTTATCAACCCTGAAGACCGACGGATTGTCATTGGAAAGCGGCTCGTCCATCATCGGAAGCCCTAGGACGGCCGAAAGTCTAATCGACTTAAAGGTAAACCCTTCCTCTTAATTATTTCCTTCCCATTTTTGTGTGGTTATGATATACAAAGAAAGTGATAAGAAATGTGAATATCTTCTGAAAACTCTGGGTTTTTTTATTTGATTCTTTGATAAAACTAATTACATTCGATTGTTCTCTTTTATCTCCTCTTTAGTTTACAATTGCAAACAAACATTAAATTGGTACACTGTGGCTAATTTCTGACTATGATATGCCTTTGTTTTTTTTTCATTTTCGGCCTGTTCGGTGGTTGGAGAGCCGGTGAGAGGGGACGTACAATGGCAGCATAAAATATGGTCATGAGGGGAGCCGTTGATTTGGGCACGTGGAGACCATCGAGCGGAGGGAAGATAAATGGTCTATCGAACCAATCCATTTTGGGTCGTTGGATCAGATTTGATCCAACGGCTGAGATCTCTGATAACTCCTCAAAAATATTACATTTTTCATCCATTTTACAATGTTTTTTGCTAGTTTTTGAGTACACATGTTTGTATTTAGTATTAGTTTCATGTATTGCATAAAAAAGAGATTAGCATGTGCCCCTTTACGGTTTGAAGGGTTTTTATTATTTTTGGCGTAGGCTCTATGCTAGATGGCGTGGCAAAGGAATAAGGGAAAGCAAAAGTTACAATGCCAGGGATGATTGTTGAGGCGCGGCTAGCAGTACAATGCAGATAGACCAGCTGTTGTATGCTAAGCCCCTTGACAATGATGGACAGCCTGAAAAAATAAGAAAGGATAAGGTTTCGAAAAACATACGAATAAACCTAATCCGAAAAATCAGGAGCGGCTAGTCGGCAGGAGTTTTCTACCATGACCTTTGGCATCACATTGGTGACTGATGATGTCAGCTCTAGACCATCACACATCAGTTCTACTCGGTGATAAGCTGATAAGGAGATCAAGCACTTATCAAGGAGCCTTAGCTAAAATTAAAATTTGAATTTCTTCTAGGATTTTCTCCTCACTCATCTATATAAAGAGATTATTTCCAAGCAAAGAGTGATCACACATTGAGCGAGCTAGCTTAGGATCATCTTCGATCACTTCTACCGCTAACTGGAGTAGCCATACCGATGAGGGCTGGAGCAAGAGAGGCTGAATCGACCGACCCCTTCCCTTCTTTTTTTTCCTTCAGTTTATTTTAATTTTGAAGATGATGTTTGCAAACGATGAAGTTTATTTTGTGGTTAACCCCCACATCATGAACTAATTTAATAGTTGGTGAGGGGTGGATGTATGAAACGTTGTTTTTTGCTTGCTTTTGTTAATTAAGAATGCTTCGACATAAAGTTTTTTTCATTTGGCAATTTTTTTACTTTTTCCAAAACTTCTATGCCAAGCGACGGCTGGCGTAGCTTGCTTATTGCAACTCAATATCATAACTGACTTGGGAGGCAATGATTACTTGTCAAATTCTAAGGTGAGAAGCTTCGACAGAAGATGTTCAATTAGATGAACTTACTCCGGGAGTAAGTCTACCCCTTAGAGAGTAAATATTGGAACTACACTAAATTAATTAATGGGAAACATGCACTATAGACATATAGGGGTTTTTACATGATTAGTTTAAGGCGTTGCTATCGACGGAGGCAATGACCATCTTTTGAATCTACTCAGTAAAACATTGCCAAAGCATGACATTATTAAAGGCTGGCATGGCATAGACAACGTGAAAACCATGCATTCCTTGCCAATGCTCATCATCCACTTTTTCAAGCTCTCCTTGCCAACGCTATTTTCTTTTCTTTTCTTTTAAAATCACTTTCCAAAACAATCATATTCACCCCAAAGGCAAGTAACAATTGAACAATTAAATTCCAAGACAATCCCTGTGGGATCGATACTCAGCTTAACTGTTGTATTACTTGTCGACCGTGTATACTTGCACGAAAAAAGACTCAACTTGGCATTGTTTTATACATTTCCAATGCTCGTTTTTGGCGTTGTTGCCGGGGATTGCAACGGAGTTGTTTTTTTAAAATTTTTTACTTGTTCATTCTTTTACTTTTCCGTTGTTTATACCGGTATATGACTAGAAGCCGCCCTGTGGTGGACGAGTGGCCATACGATCCGAAAATTTAGAAAACCTTGAGGAGGTTAAAGAAAAGATTTTGAGAAATGAATAATCAAGGTAATCAAGGGAATGGTGTGGTAAATAATGAAGGAAATTTACCAAACAATGGTCCACCAGCACCACATGTTGCCATAAATGAAGATGAGAGACCTATAAGAGAATATTCGGCACCCAATATTGACAATTTGATGCCAGGATTCGTTGGCGCAGAGGTAAATGCTGTCAATTTTGAACTTAAGTTAGTGATGATTTCTACTCTTTTAAATGTAGGTCAGTTCGATGAAGCACTCACTGGAGACCCAAGACAACATTTGAAGCAGTTCATGGAGATATTCTAATTATTCCAACAAACTGGAGTGCCTGATGATATTGTGAAACTGAGGCTATTCATGTTTTCCTTGAGAGATAGAGCAAAGACATAGATCTTTGCCACCAGGTTCGGTAAGCTCATGGCCAGACCTATGCCAAAAGTTCTTGACAAGATTTTAGCCACCTACACTCATTTTCAGGTTGAGGGGTGAGATCATTACATTCAGGCAGGCTGATGATGAAACATTATATGATACCTGAGAGAGATTTAAAAACTTGCTGAGAAGGTGTCCTATGAACGGATTTCCAAACTAGACCCAAATACAAACCTTCTATAATGGGTTGAATGCACAAACACGTACTGTTGTTGATGCTTTAGCATCCGGTTTATTGCTCGATAAGAAATACTCAGAGGCTGTAGAAATCCTTGAGAGGGTCTCAATCAATAATTTCGAATACCTTGTTACTATACTTGCGAGTAGAACCAAAACCAGTGGAATATTGAAAGTGGATGAGCTGACATCCCTTCATGCTGAAATTGCAACTCTCACCAACATGGTGAAGTCTTTGCAAAAGAACAATGAGTCCCAAGAAGTTCAAACATTAGATACACATCCAAGGGTAAGATTGAGGATGTGCTGGTAAAGGCAGACAAATTTATTTTTCCTACCGATTTTATTATATTGGATTATGAAGCTGATGTAAATGTACCAATCATCTTAGGTAGACCTTTTCTTGCCACGGGTAGAACTCTTATCAATGTTCATAAAAAGGAATTAACAATGCGTATGAATGACCAACAGGTTACATTTAACGTGTTTCAAGCTTTGAAATGTGCAGATGAACCCGATGAATATCAAACGAAAGAAATAATAGAGTATATCTATAAGCTGGATTTGACACAGATATGCCAACAACAGTCTGATGCCAGCATGATTGAAGGCATTGCCGAATTGTTTGAAGAACCTGATGAAACAACCTTGAAGGCTAAAAACGTGAATTATTTTGAACAACTAGAGCCAGTTGAGTTGGCTAGAAGAGAGATTGTGACACCCAAACCATCCATTGAGAAGCCACCAACATTGGACCTGAAAACATTGCCAGAGCACCTAAAGTATGCTTATTTAGGTAAAGAGTAAACTCTGCATGTAGTCATTGCTGCTGATCTCACTAATGATCAAGAGGAAAGGCTATTGGGAATGCTATCAACCTATAAGCAAGCTTTGGGGTGGACCTTGGCAGACATCCGAGGTATCAGGCCAACTATTTGCATGCACAATGTAATACCCAAATTTTGTCTGGGTTCTTTTGTATATATATAATTCCCTATAAGTAGGACCAAATAATAAATAATAACCAATAATAATCCATTTTGATAAAAATAATTCTCAAATATTCAAATTAAATAAAAAGAATCCGCAAAAATCAAAATTATTCCTTTAATGTCCATTTATATTCCTTTTCCCTTTATAATTCTGAAAAGCCCAATTACAAATTTAAAGGCCGAACTACTACAACCCTTGTGCCCATTTCAAAGTAAAAACTGGCCAAAAAGCACATTAGGGCCCGTTTGTGCATCTTTTTCCTGCCCATCAGTGCCACGTGGTGCTCCCGAATTGGTTCTTAACCCCAACACACAGATTGAAGGCCCAACTAACACCAGCCTCGTCACTTGCTATAAATAGCAGAGAGAGAAAATGATTAGTTAATAATGGCGCAATAATTTATGCAATAATTGAGAGGAAAGAGAAAAAAATGAGATGGGAAGTCATACCAGAGAATAGGCTCAGAAGTTGATCGAACACCAGAGACGTCACCGGCGACCAACCTGCTACCATTGGAAGGTAGCTCTCATTCTTCTCTTTTACATTCCTGCAAGAAAAACATAAAATTACATCAAATCTAGGTTTAAATCAAGAAAAAAACAGTAACCAAAAAACCTAAAACCTAAAATTTGAAATCAGTAAAGCTAAAAGTTTTTAGAGGTTTATTTGAGTGATATCAGAATTGCTGTGGTTGGCGGAGAGGTGAAAGGTTATCGGCGGAGTTGAAAATGAGAGATTGAGGTTCGGTCTTTGGGTAGTTAGTCTAGGATTTGGTGAATGGGGTAATTCTATTGAATTAGGGTTTAGGCTTGAAAAAGGAAAAATAGAGTTTATGAGGTTTTCCGGCGGTGGAGGATGGTGGCTGAAAATTGCCTTGCCGCGGTGACTGGTCACCGGAGCTAGGACAGGGATGATTGGATAAGGGAGTTTCATCGGAGAAGGTGATCAGAGACGATGGTTGGTGGTCGGCGTCGCCTCCGGCGGCCGGCGAATAGGTCGAAGTTGGAAATTAGTGGCGGCGAAGGATCAAAAGGGGTTAAAGTTGAAGAACATTGGATGAGTTCTTAGAAGATTTTTGGGCTTGATCTTTAGAAAACAGAAAATATGGATGATTTTGTGTTGGTGATAGATCGAACGGGGGAAAATGAAGAACAAATTATGGTTTTGAGATGAATTAAGGGCTTTGATCAAAATGGAAGGGGTTTTCTGGGTTCAAGTTGTTATAAACGAGATGATTTAGGTTTGATAAAAACCAAAAATTCTAAAAAATGGAAAAAAAAAGAATATCGAATGGCCGGAGGCGTCCTTATATAGACTAGGGGATGGGCTCCCAGGCCTGCGAATCCCTATTTTTGCCCGTGCCTTTCTTTGGCAGGCCTTCTACCGCAGCCCTTCAATTCATATTTCTTACAATTTAGTCACCATTAGTCCTTAATTTGGCTCCCTAGTTCACATTTCTCTCAATTTAGTCCTAATTCCTTTGTAAATTGGCACCCAAATTTTAATGAACATTCAATTCAATCCTTTTGCAGCTTTGTTTTAACTTATTTATTTCATTTATTTGTGTATTGTATGCTTTAATTTAGTCATATAATGTATGTGCATTAGAGAATTAAATCACTTAGATAAGTTTAGATAATTAGAACCTTAGATTTAAGTCCTTTAATTAGGTTTAAATAATTAATTAGGGAGATGATTGTAACAAATTAATATGGTTAAATGGAAAGCTTTGGTGTATTAACTTGGATAGTATCTCAAATGTATTGAGGTGTTATACCAAAAATACCCTTAAGTGGAACATTTAATACATATTATTACCTAGAATTAAATAAATGGGTTAGATAATTAATTAAGGCCCTATTAGGCCTAGAACTTTAAATAATTAGAGGAAATAAATCAAAATAGTAATATTATTTGATTTATCAATTTCAACATGAATAGTACCCAATTCTTTGGGTGTTATCTCATAGAAATTTTTAAATCAATAATATTTTAACTTTCAAATACAAAATTAGTTAGAGCCTTTATATGTGCGATCTTAAAATTAACAAGACTATAAATTGTCATGCATTTAGAAACCTTTTCTGATGGAAATATATTTTGAATATGAATAAAAATATCCTAAAGTATTTGGACTCTCTTAACCTCATATTTAAATAAAATGTATTTCCTTGTAAAAGGATATCTCTATTTGGAATTTAAATCCAACTAATGATGATTGATTAAATTAAATTCAAATTATTGTTCGAAGATGCCAAAATGCCACGTGAAATTGATGAGGTACCGATAACGGGTGTTTGTGGGGGTGCTAATCCTTCCCCACACGTAACCGACTCTCGAACCCAAATCGTTTCAAAATGAATCTCTGGTTATCATTTATGGTGTCCGGTCTACCAAAGTGACCAGTGGCGACTCCAAATTAGTTTTCAAAATTAAACAAAGGTTTTAATACGGAAAAACCCTAATTTTCGAGATTAAGTAAATTAAAATGAATAAAACTTCAATTTTTTCAAAGAATTAATCGTCGGGCTACTTTTCCGCACTCTGATTTCAAAAATGGTCACGACACACAACATCATACTTGAGGAATATCATGGTAAGACTGTTGAAGAACAAAGATGGCTAAAACCTAGCATGAAAGAGGCAGTAAAGAAAGAAATCATTAAATGGTTAGATGTCGGAATCATTTATCCCATTTCTGACAGCTCATGGTTAGCCCAGTACAGTGTGTGCTAAAGAAGGGTGGCATGATTATAGTCCATAATAGAAAAGATGAATTGATTCCCTCCAGGACTATTACAGGATGGAGGGTGTGCATGGATTACCGAAGACTGAACAATGTCACAAGGAAGGACCATTCCCACTGCCTTTCATCGACCAGATGTTAGACAGGCTAGCAGGTAAAGCATTTTACTATTTTTTAGATGGGTATTCTGGATATAACCAGATTTCCATTGCCCTTGATGATCAAGAGAAGACCACATTTACCTGTCCTTATGGGAAGTTTGCCTTTAGAAGGATACCATTTGGGTTGTGTAATGTGCCGACAACGTTTCAACGGTGCATGATGTCTATTTTTCTGACATGATTAAGCATAACCTAGAAGTGTTTATGGATGATTTCTCAGTATTTGGCAAAACATTTGAGGAATGTCTTCTGAGTTTAGAGCAGGTCTTGAAAAGATGCATAGAGACGAATGTAGTGTTGAACTAGGAGAAATGTCACTTCATGGTAAAGGAGGACATTGTTCTCGGTCACAAGGTTACCAAGAGAGGTTTGGAAATCAATCAAACAAAATTTGAGGTAATTAAACAGTTGCCTCCACCTACCAACGCGAAAGGTATAAGAAGTTTTTTAGGTCATGCTGGTTTTTATCGCCAATTCATTAAAGACTTTTCAAAAATTTCTAAGCCTTTGTGTTCACTTTTAGAGAATAATACAACTTTTGCTTTTGAAAATTCTTGTTTAAGAGCTTTTCAGGAACTGAAGGAGAAATTAATTAGAAATTAATTAACGCCCTTATAGTCGTGGCCCCTGATTGGAATAGGCCATTTGAGCTCATGTTTGATGCCAGCGACTATGTTGTAGGAGCAATCTTAGGACAATGGCATGGCAAGGTTTTTCATTCCATCTATTACGCCAGTCGAACACTGAATGGAGCATAACTTAACTACTCTACAACCGAGAAAGAGTTTCTTGTTGTTATCTTTGCTTTTGAAAAATCTAAATCTTATCTTATTGGTAACAAAGATATGGTTTTTACATATCATTTAGCTCTGAAATACCTCTTGGCAAAAAAGGATGCCAAACCAAGACTGATATGATGGACACTTTTACTGGAGGAATTTGATCTTGAAATTAGAGATAAGAAGGGAAGTGAAAATGCAGTAGGCGGCCACCTATCATGCCTAAAACATCATTTGGAAGATGGTAAGTATGATGCCATAAGGGATGAATTTCCTGACGAGTCCCTACTTGCAGTCAGTGATATGCCATGGTACGCTGACATTGTCAACTACCTGGTAAGTAATGTGATGCCATCAAACTTGGCATATAACTCACGGAAGCGTTTATTGAGAGAGACTCGACATTAATATTGGGACGAACCTATACTATTTAAGCAATGTGCCGACCAGGTAATTAACCGGTGTGTGCCAAAAGAGGAACAACATAGTATTTTGCAACTATGCCAAGCAGCACCATACATAGGTCATTTTGCTGGAATGAAGACTGCTGCCAAGGTGTTGCAGTCTGGTTTCTTTTGGCCCACTCTATACTAAGATGCTCATAATTTTGCCAAGGCGTGTGATCGATGCCAACGAATAGGGAACATTTTTGGCAAACACCAAATGCCACTTCAAAACATAATGCCTGTAGATTTATTTGATGTTTGGGGGATAGATTTCATGGGCCCATTCACCCTTTTATTTGGTAAATTATATATATTAATAGTGGTTGACTATGTTTCCAAATGGGTTGAGGTTGTGGCCTTACCAACCAACGATGCCAAGGTTGTTGCTAATTTTTTGCACAAAAACATTTTTACTAGATTTGGGGCCCCGAGAGCTATTATACATGATGAAGGCACTTATTTTAAATGTCGTTTAATATCTAGAGATTTGTGAAGGTACGGAATTCAGCAACGGATTGCTACAGCATACCACCCTCAAACGAATGGTCAAGCTGAGATATCGAATACGGAAATCAAAAATATTTTGGAAAAAACTATGAATCCCACAAGGAAGGATTGGTCCCAACGGCTAGATGAATCTTTGTGGGCATACAAGACTGCCTTTAAAACATCTATAGGATGTTCTCCTTTTCGACTCGTTTTTGGGAAGTCATGCCATTTGCCAGTAGAAATGGAACATAAAGCCTATTGGGTAATTCGGAAACTTGACATGGCATGGAGAAATGCTGGAGATAAGAGGTTGTTAGACCTCAACGAATTGGAGGAATTCATATTGCAAGCTTATGAGAATGCCAGACTCTACAAGGAAAAGACAAAGCGCTGGCATGACAGAAGAATTTTGCCAAGGCAGTTTATGGTAGGTCAACATGTTCTTCTGTTTAACTCACGGCTTAAAATTTTTCCAGGGAAGTTGAAGTCAAGATGGTCAGGACCATTTGAAGTTGTTCAACCTTATGCTCATAGAGCAGTTAATATTCGAGATTTGAAGAACGGGACAATTTTCAAAGTAAATGGTCAGAGACTTAACATTATGTGGAAGGTACTCCAAAGGATGCCAATGGGCTACCCTTTTGGCAGAAATTTAGCAATTTCCACAATGGTTTGACTTATTTGTAAATAATAGGATTAGTATTTTTTATAGTATTTTATGTGTTGTTTTGTTGATTTCCTTTATTTTATTCATTCTTCCATCTTGAAAGGGTTCTTTGAGTGAATACATGATTTTTCTTGTCAGCGTATTTTTAGATCACCAGCAGCATTTTAATTCCAACGACAAACCAAAGAGAGGCTAACACGGTTGATAAAAAATTATTATTGGTTTGGATAAGATAAAACCCTAGCCGCCCTAGGGTAATTCAAAATTTCCCTCCTTATCCTTTTGTCTTGCCCGCCGATTCACCTTCCATCATCATTATCTTTTCACACATCCAATCAAATTCAAAATCTTTCATCATTTTACCCCATTAAATCGGATAGCTCCTTAAAACACTCCACATTTTTCTCTTTCTTTCCTACTTGAACACTCTAGTCGATTTTCTTTCTTTCTTTACTCAACCATTTATCTCTTTTGCTCAAAAGAACCAAGTACCCTAATCCTCGTCCTCGCTCATCATCTTTTCACCTTCTTTCAAGAATCAATGGCGTCTTCATCCCTTTCATTCAAACGTTTCTTTACCGCTAAAATCAAGAAGAGGCATGATGAAAATTTTGCTTCAAGAAACTTCTGCTACGAGAAGAGATTCGGGTTGAAGGATGAGCCAAATTTTGGCTATACTATGGAGTTCGCCGAGATTGTAAAGAAACATGGTTGGGAAAAATTCTGCCAACAAACTGGTAACATCAATAGCATGATTGTTCGAGAATTTTATGCCCACTTGACCACCATAGATTCGCCTTTTCTTATGATTCGTGGTAAGTATGTTCGATTTGATGCCAAATATATTAATGATTTGTTTTCTTTAGATGGCGAGCAGGAACAACATTTAGCGTTGCTATCGATGGAGGCAATGACCATCTTTTGAATCTGCTCAGTAAAACATTACCAAAGCATGACGTTGATAAAGGCTGGCATGGCATAAACAACGTGAAAAGCATGTATTCCTTGCCAACACTCATCATCCACTTTTTCAAGCTCTTCCTTCCAACGTTGTTTTCTTTTCTTTTATTTTCTTTTAAAATCACTTTCCAAAATAATCATTTTCACCTCAAAGGCAAGTAACAATTGAATAATTAAATTCTAAGACAATCCTTGTGGGATCGACACTCAGCTTAACTATTGTATTACTTGTCGACTGTGTATACTTGCACGAAAAAAGACTCGACTTGGCATTGTTTTATACATTTCCAATACTGATGGCCTGAAGGACTTAACATCATGCCCGAAGGACATACTGATGACTCAAAAGACTTAAGAAATGGATTCACGCCAAAAAGGCTACCAAAATCCCTTCAAATGATGTCGTAGTTTCTTCCTATCTTGACATCAAAAAAGGTTTAACATCATCCTCGGAAGACTTACTGATGGCCCGAAGGACTTAAAAAATCGATTCATGCCAAAATGGCTACCAAAATCCCTTAAAATGATGCCCTAGTTTTTACTTGTCTTGACATCAAAAGAAGGTTTAACATTATGCCCGAAGGACTTACTGATGGCCCGAATGACTTAATAAATGGATTTACGCCAAAATGGCCACCAAAATCTCTTAAAATGATGCCACAGTTTCTACTTGTCTTAACATCAAAATAAGGTTTAACATCATCCCGAAGGTCTTAATAAATGGATTCACTCCAAAATGGTTACCAAATAGAAATCTTTAACGTGATCTACCTCTTCAACATGAAGTTGCAGATCAAAATCTTCGCTAGTTTGAATACATGTTTAAAATAAGCAAAATGCTTTTAAGTTAGCATGCTCCTAACATAGGGATGTCTGACTATATGTAATGTATGTGAGGATTAGGAGATCTTCATATAAGTTTCCGACCCCTGAAAGGTCATCCCCAGATTTCTTTTCTTTGCTTCTTTGTTGTATGCTCTTAAACCTTCATATTTATCAATTGAATACTCATCTTGAATTCGACTCGCGCTTTTAACCCTTTTACACAAGTAACCCTCTTCTTCTTCGGGGTTACTACCTATTTTCGCAAATCTTTCTTCTAGTCTCTATATTACTTTTAAATAAGAATTCTTATCATCAACCTTCTCTCATTTAATCATAGGGCTCAACTATTTTCTTGTTTTTGACCCGACATGCGGAGTCTTCGTCTACTTCAAAATTTGAGCGAGCAAAATACCTCAATTTTTGTGAACTCATCTTGTATGCTCAATCTTCTTTATTGAACTTAACGAAACATTTCAACAGAAACCAATTCTAGGTCCTATGCTTTAATTCTCATTATAAAGTAATGCAAAAAATGCAATTTTTTTGAAAAGATGGAAGTCATTTTGAAAATAAAACTTGGAGAGGATGCCAAACATTTTGAAAACTAATGTTTGGGAGAAAAACTATAGATATCTTAAAAAGTCAAGGTTTGAGAGAAATGCCAAACATTTTTGAAAACCGATGTTTGGAGGCAATGATAAATATTTAAAAGAATCGAAATTTGGAGAAAAATACCAAACATTTTTGAAAACCAATGTTTGGAAAAAAATCAAAATTGGAGTAAATGCCAAACATTTTTGGAACTAATGTTCAGCCTCGAAATATCAAATGCAATAGCACATTTGCTTCAAATTGACAAACATCAACCCGAATGAAGCGTATGTTTAGAATATCTTGACTGTTTGCGAAGATATGTGCACATGTGTAGTCTCTTTCAGTCCGTTAGGCTTCTGAGAGGAACAATTCCCATACCTAAATTCTAACTCATTTAAGGTGGCTCTCTTAATCTCACTAACTCACTATGCTCTATCCTTTCCTCATTTTGGTGTTAATCAAGCACTTGAAGTTTGATGTTCATTGAAGAAAGGTTAACCCTTATGGGCGGTATGTAATCTGAAGACAGACTCATCCAACTTAGATATCCACGTATGATCAGAATGATCTTTGTAGGCTTGTAATATAGGCCATGGGTCATGGTTAAGCGAAACCGCATTTCTGTACTTGTTTGACATGGATATGTTCATATGAAATATTCTTCTTTTTCATTATTTGGATCACTTTAGACTGCCATTTTGGGTTTTCACCCTAGAGTTCATTTCCCTCTTCTGTACTTCATACTGGCTTGCATCATGACTGGATATTGATGCTTACATTCTAATCAAAGATGATCGATCCTTTAAGGCTCTTCAAAATCTTAATACATGCAACATACATACTCACATACCTACATTTAAATATTAATGGCATTAAAATAATAATACGTACATGCAAGCAACACATACATATAATATACATACAATCATGCATTACATATAATATATACAAACATACACATATTCATATACCACATACGTACATTAATAATAATGCAATAATGAATAAATACAATAACATATACACACATACTAATACTAATACATACATATGAACCTACATATTTGTACATTTAATAACATTAAACACTAATGGCCGGAATAAAAATTACTTTATAAACAATACTTAATATTATAATATTATATTAGAAAAAATGAGTGATTACATGTGACAGTTTTATTTTTTTAAAGAAGAAAAATTATTTGTTTAATAATTAAAATGAAAAGGAGAAAAGAATAATTTGTCTAATTCTAGATGTGTTGGAGTTTTATGGGGATTTTGCACTCGACTTCTGGGGTCATTGTTTTTATCGACTATGTTTTTAGTATTGCAGCAAACAATGTGCGACACTTGACTTTGATAATCCTTCGGAGTTTGGGATTCTATTGGAACTTAGTCGTGTGGCAAGGTAAATATATAACCTCAGACTATGGTATTTTTTGTTTAATTATTTGTATCCATTTTAATTCATTTGTCGATTAGACTGAATTAAATTTTATAGAGATCTAATAAGGGCAACCATTTAAATCACTTTTCTCTATTAATAACGTTACAATTTGAACTATTAATATTATTTAAAAGATCTAACATCTCATCTCGTTAGACTAGACCGAATTCATGAGCAACTTGATTATCTAGTTTTTTTCGGTGTTTGATTATTTTTGGACAATTTACTTCTTTTAGAAACTTTTTAAGACTTCATAATTTTTTATACATGTTTTAAAATAATAACTTAGAGTACAAAATAAAGGGGAAAATGTATACTTTAACTATCGCTTAACCCTTAAATAAGTGTATAAACTATACCTTTTTTATATAGGTGTTTAAATTTTGTTTTGGGTCGATTCGGTGCCTAAAGTTTTCTTTCGTTATTCAAATAGGTGCCTCACCGTAACTGACGTTAATTTTTTGTCGTTATCCAATGAAAATCGTACACGTGGCAGTATTAAACATTTTCTGTCTTTTTAAATAAACCAGAATTTTTAAAAATCCTAAATGCCTAACTTTCACCGGCATTGGTCGCGTTTTCAGCGATGGAATGAAGCACCCTCCGCTCGCCGAACGACCTACACATCGTTCATTGTCCGTTATGTCGTCGTTCTTCTCGAATCATTCGAATGAACCATTTGACAATTTCAGCATTTCGTATGACGACGGTCGATTTTCGGCGACGAGGTAGTGGGGTAAATGATCGTGATAGTCCAGCAACGGATGTGATGGGCGGCAGCGTGACAATTGGTGGCGAAGTATATCAAATCGGGATTTGAGTTTTGGGGTGTTAGGCATTTCAAAATTTGGGACCATTTTGTGAAATTTGAGGTTATTTTATTTTATTAAATTTTATTTTTTTGTAAATATAATTTCAGAAATTTTAGAAAATAATATGTGTTAGATAACGAAAATTAACAGTAAAAATTAACAAATAGTAACAATAAAATACCTATTTAAATAACGTTAAAAATATTAAATGCTTATTTGATCCAAAACAAAATTTAGAACCTAACTAAAAAATTATATAATTTAAGCACCTATTTAATCGTTAAACCTCCTGAATTAAGCCAATGTATATATAAAAAAATTGCTTCCGATTCAGTCAGCAAAGCAGAGAATAAATGTGGTCTAAGACGCGCTGCAGGGAATATATGCGAGTCATAAATGGTATGATTTGAAGGATTGATTGAATCCCTAGCGGAGAAATTATATTACGATTTTTCGCCACGTCATTTTGATTTCAATCAATAAAAGTTATTTATTTTATTATTTTTTATTAAGTAGACTTTAACTTGGTAAAAATTGTCCTTAATTTAATTTACGTAGATATGAGTGTGCAATTCCAATTGGCAAATAATTTTCACATTTTATTTTTCCTTTTAATTTTGATAGATTAAAAATATTTAATCATATATATTTAGGTGTATAGTTAGAAATTAAAATTAAATTTCTGTGACCCATAACAATGGGACATGAGTAAAGTAAAATATAAAAGGGTTAATTGTATATTTGGTAGAAAAATTATACTTTATTCTTTAATGTTGTATAAATTAATTTTTTCTCAATTTCATACATGAAGCATTTTGTTATTAATTATTTTGGTCATTTTCATCATGAAATTTGATATGACATGTAGACGAATAAAAAATTGACGCGTGAAATATATAGACGAATTAAAATTGACACGTGACATGCATATAAAAAATATATATTTACTAAAAAGAGAATAATAAGATTAACCTTTAATGATTCATTAGATTTCAATTTCACTTTTAAGATTTAAAAATTCAATATTTATTTTCAAGGCTCTATTTTTTAATATAAGAAGAAATAACAAATAGATTAATTCTCCGTTCAGAATTGATTGTAGAACGAGATTTTAGGGGGGAAACGTTGATAACTATGGTTTGGGAAGAAGTTGGAATTTTCAGTGTTTTCAAAAATTGGGTTTGGAGACAAATCAGGTGCAGAATCGAATGGATTAACAGAATCATTTGATTATTTCTGTTAATGATTCCAGCCAAAATCCTTTTTCGGAACAACAATAATTTGTATTCTCAAATGATGTCGACGAGAAAAAAAATCCATATTGAATTCGAAATGCCATGCTATTATTACTTACTAATTCATATTTCATATGGCGAAGGCATAGTCTTCCTTTTTCTTTCAATCAAACAAAAAACTCATTGGCGCCAAGCGTGAGGGAATGTTAGACGTTTGGTAATTGTTGGAAAATAATGGATAACTAAGAAACTTTGAGGCATATTATTTATTGGTAAATTTGGAGTTTTGAATGATAAACATTATGGTTTATATTCTACACTATGAGACTTTTAAAACGATATATAATATGCTCACATTGGTTGAATGATGAATGAGAAATTGATGCTCAAAGTAAGCTACTTGCAAATATTGTTGAGAAAAAAAAGGTGCTTAAAACGCTCTTATCTCACATTGAAAAAGTGTGAGGTATGGAAGGTGTTTATAAGCTAGAAACAACTTGTTAGCTAATAAATATGTAAGCCAAAGTTGTATGACATGGGCAATGTGAAATGTTTGGACCAGTGGAGCCTAATTGGCCTATTGAAATTTTAGCCTGAGTAAATAATTTTATTTTTCTCAACACTTTTGTCTTTTGGCATTCCAAACCAATACTCTTCATTTTTCAACAATTTAGTGTCCTTTATGAAACTTAATTTCCTACAACTTTTCATTTGCTTCCTTTTCAAATCCCTATTTTTTCCCTGTTGTCGCTGATTTTTAGCCTAGCAAAAAAAATAAGGGAATATATCATATCAAATATGCAAAAAAGGGAAAATAAATCTCAATTCAGTGCAAATCAGACCAAAATCAAAAGGAAATTTGAATCATTCAAGTAAGGCAAGGGATCAAGCATAATCATGACAAACATGGACAGTCAAGTTATGTGCAAAGGATTCCTCACTGCGGACATATGGCAAATTTCCAATAGGATCCAAGCATTTTCAGGCCAAGTTGTCTTCTTAAGTATTAACCGCCTTTCATTACCTTTCCAACGCATCTTGAAACGCCTCAATCGGACATCGGGAGCTCAAGATATGCTCGATTTTTACTGAAGACAACACGTGCAGAAAATGGATCCGCGAATCGAATACGAAAAATAAGGGAAAATCATCCCAAATCACAACAAATTGAATCAAAAAGGGAAGGTCAAATCCGAATCAAGAAAATATGGAAGGAATATCAACCGGATTTTAGGGATTTGAATTCTGATTTTTTTTTTCTTGTAATTTTGGCAACCAAAAAGCCTATATAAACACCCATCTTCCTTTGTAATTTACGCAACACACAATCAACATCCACCATTCCTTCACACACACAATTCATACAATTCACTATAGAGAAACATAGTTGATTTTAGAGAGTTTGAGAGTTTTTTTTTAGAGAATTTTATACAGTTTATGCTCAAGCTCTTGTACGTGGATTCGAAATTGGAATAGAAGTTTGAAGAATCTTTTGAGGTATTCATTTAATTTCTTTTATGCGTTCTTCTTGTTCGAATGTTTGTATAAAATTTATCTTCTTCTTTCTTGTTCGAATTTTAAATCACTAGCACCATAACCCGGATTCAAGTGAAGGGATGGTTGAAAGTTGGAGTTTTAAAAAAGAGAGGGAAGTTTTGATTTTTTTAAAAAGGGGGAAACAATATTTTTCTTGTTTTGAGATTTTTTTAATTGGATTTGAATCAGGTTTTCAAAAAGGTTTGTTCCTGGTGTTCTTCAATTCATCAAAAAGCGGATACACCTTGTATAGGTTTCGACGAATGATCAATGAGCAGAGGATTCTTAACGGTTTGGGCATAAAGGTGATCCCCCGAGTTTTGGGCAGGGATCTCGATGGTACCCTTGTCTCTTGACTCATGCCTTAGCTAGGCTTGCAACAGCTGAGATATTTTCTTTATCATGTCCTGTTGTGACTTGAGGTTGGTATCCCTTAATTCCTGTTGGGTTCGTTCTATTTGACTACGTAGATCGGCTTCCAACTTTGCAAAACCTTCCTCCATTCGCTTTGTTCGTAAACGTGTATGATATGGATGTAGAATGATGGTAATTTTAAAAAACCAAAATGCAATCTTTTTTGTTTCTGAAAGAGAAAGTTTTTTAGTCAATTATTTGTTAACAAAACAAAGAATGCAAATAAATTATGCATGAATGCAATGAGCAACATTGAGTTTGGCAAATATCATCGTTAAACGACTTTAATTAATATAAACATAGTCTTGGTACAATAACCAAAGAAAGCCGACTAAACATATGACTTCAGGGTAGTATCGAGGTCAATGATCTCTCTCAAAATCCAAACAATCATCTCTCCTTCTTCAGAGTCATCGTCGACACAATCATGAAGTTCAGTAGCATCTTCTGTCAAGAGCTGTATCTTTTGGGCAACTCCCTGCATCTGAACCATCCATTGCGCTAACTCTTGTTCTTTTCTTCAAATGGTGTAGGCAGTAAAATGTAGTTGCTCCAAACTCGGCATCGGGTGTACTTGAATTGCTCCCCTAAATCTTGCCACGTGATCTTTGAGCTGTTGAACCTCAGTCTCCAACTCTTCAATGTGAGCCTCTAAGACCTGGTTCTCCGACTTGCTTACTTTTAACTTGCTAGTCGAATCCTTGTGCTTGAAAAGAGACTTCTTTAGACACTTAACCTGATTCTTCAAGACTTCATTTTAGCGACATTCTTTCTCGAGCTGCCTAGAGTGAGAAGTGTGCAAGCTCTTCATTTCTTGTGTTAAAGTGAGCACCTAGTCCATGTTCTCACAATACATTCTTTTATAATTCTCGGCTCTCGCCTTCTCCTCCTTGAGTCGGAGCTCTATCCCTTCGCTTGATCCACCTTGCACAACTCACTTACTTTTGTTTAGCCTCTTAAGTTTCTGAATTTCTTCCTTTTCTAACTTGAGCTCGAGTTCCAATTCATCATTTCTCTTTTGTAGACCTTTAACCATTCCTTCAAACTGTATATTCTCCAACTCAAAATCGAATCTTTCTTGGCGAGTTTTCTCCTCGAGCTTGAGGTACCTCTTCTGCTCCTCTTCGAGCTATTTTCTTATCAACTTGGCCTCGGTAAGAAGCATGGCCAACCTTTCTTCCATTGAACTATTTCTACAGGGATTCAATTGGGGAATGTTGTCATTAACACGGCTAAATCTCCACGCCTCGTACTCGGGGGTGGTCATGTGGGTAGCATTCATGACTCTGACCCGTCCCACGCTGTTCCAAGCCAAAGAAACATCGTACACCACCGCCTTGTAGCCCTTTTCCTTCTCATAATTCATATTGAACTCATTCAAACCCTTGGTAGCCAGTACAAATTGCTTCGAGCCATATCGTCTCAAAACCTTAAGATGAGCATAAGCAGTGTGCCCCTAAAGTCCAAGCAATGACACCCAAGAGTGTATCTCGTACCTATAGAGGACACTCCTTGCAAAAAGCCATGGAGCCCTCCAAACTATATATTCCTCTTTTAGGTTGCTTAGAACATCTGCCCAAACTTCCTCAGATCTTCTGGTGGGCCAATCTTCCTTTCGTAGAAATTCTTCTAAAGGTGAGAAACTGCCATTGTAAAGAGGCTTTGAGAAATTAGCATCAAACCATAGGTGACTATAGAACCATACTTTCAAAAGCTGCGAGCAACCATAGAAACGACCCCACCATGCTCCAAGAAAAGCCTCAAAGATCAAAAAGTTTCGGCTAAAATCACAGGCACTCGATTGGTCCCGCCACTCAAATGGTCAAATAGGTCTAACACTGTCGGATCAATTAGCCCTCATGCTCGGGGGAAAAGCACTAACCCGTAAATTAACAATGCAAATAGGTCTTGCGGAACTCGGCCTACCGGAAGTACGGAAGCTAGAGCTAGAATCCCATCCCACTTGAGATACTCCTTACCGTTCCAAGTAATGACCTGATGCTCGACCCAGGATTCCAACATATCCGAGAATCTCTTGAGCTTTCCCCGGAAGGCTTTGTTCTTACTCAGCTTTGAGTATACCCGAGTTTCGTCAATATTCCCACAGTTTAAGAGGTCTTGGTATTCTTCAATCGTAGGAGTTAAATCAAAGTTACCTATCATGAAACAACTATAAGCGGGGTTCTAGAACCTCACCAAGGCTTGTAGCAGTGCCTGATCTACCAGAACATCTAACAAACATGCAATGTCACCATATTCTCTGGTAAAAGTGCACCTTGTTTCCATGTCCCAACTATTCCATAATGTCTTCAGCCCGAAATTGTCATTGTATTTTGTATTCATGAATGTCTCTGTTGCTAATATTGACCTGAACCCGACAGGGATACTGTCCCCATCATGCAACTATTCCCCTTCAGACCATATTTGTACGTCGGAGTTACTTTCATCATTGCTGCGAACTAGGTCTCCCATCAATCTAGCCTTTAACTTCAGACTATTTCTAACTCAATGTACTCTTTATGATATGACGATAATATGCAAAACAAAAGAACATCAATGAAAGAAAAGAGAAGAGTTGGTCATGAGATAAAAACACGAAAGCAAGAAAAGATGAACATAAATAGTTTACACAAAGAAAGAAGCCTAACCACATGAGTTCTAGTTCGCTAAGGTTATCTACATGGCTCTAATAGGGGTGGCTTTCTTAAATTCTCACTGTAGCGATGTCCCTTTCGCTAAAAAACGAGTTTTCGAAGTGTTTGTGATTTTTTGGGTATTAAAATATTTATTCCGTGGGGTTTTTAAAAATATCATATTTTATTTAAAGAAAAGGAGTCGCCACCGGCCACTGAGGTAGGCCGGAAACCATAAAACTAGAGAGTTGAAAACTATTGGGTTCGGGAGTCGGTTACGGATGGGGAAGGATTAGCACCCCCACACTGCCCAAAATTGGTACTTTAATAATTACCGCTTTATTAATGTTAGATTTTCCGGATTAAAGTGACGATTAAGTTAAGATTCGATTATAAGTGCGAGTAGATTTTAAAGGCCCCGTTATCCGAGAGTAAACGCCCAACCACTATCACTACGCCTGATACTGGCCCCGTTTACGCTCGGATAAAAGGGCACCGCATTGACATTATATATTCCATTATGTAAACTTAGTGAGCAAAATATAAAAATGTGGCAAATAATTTAAACACAATGCAAATAAATATTAACATAATAGAATACTAATCTAACATAAATAAAATACTAATCTAAAACATACATACATAAATATTAATCTTACTTATAGATAAAAACAAATTATAAATAAAATGCTAACATTCATAAATATTAATTTAAAACACAAATAAATATTAATCTAACACGTAAATAAAAACGAATCTAACATAAATAAAATATTAATATAAAACATAAATTTAAAACATATTAAATACTAATCTAAAACATAAACATACAAACTAAAAAATAAGAATACAATTTTAAAATAACTAATACTTCATTAAATTATAAAAATTACAATACAAATAAAAAGGGAAGAAAATATACCTAACTAGGAGCTCGAATGACGAACCCCAACTGAACCCCACTGAGATCTACCACGACCTCTCCAAAATATTAACTAGATCGGATCCAAAATAGGACCCCGATCAAATGTTGGATCGAACCAACTAGGGTCGTGGGCACTGCCTCCGACCCCTTGCCAGCCTTGCCGCCGACCTAGCTCCCAATTGGGGAGCCGATCCAATTGCCAATTTATGGCAAATTGGCGTGTAATTGTCCTCATTGGCTGCCCCCAATGCCTTGTATTTATAGGCAAAGGGGTGGGTGGTTTGGGTGACGTGGAGCATGCTGCTCCACGCAAAAAAAAATTTAGTAATATATTTTTTATTATTATTATTTTTTTATTTTTCACTAATTTTATATTAATAATATTATTATTAAAATAATACTAATAACACTAAAACCCGGTCAAAATGAGTGATTACAGTTGCCCCTATTTGCTTGTTCTTGTGAAACGATGACAAAGCAAAGATCAAAAGCGCTCATTTTTGACCTACTTCCTCGTCTTTGGCTTCAGAATCACGTGTTCTTCTGGAACTCTCCGCTCTTCCTTAGCTGAATCTTCAAGCTTGTAAGTTCTTCCTATATAACTTCTTCCCCCTCCGATCTTGGAGCTACAGACTCTTCCTATATGGAACCCTTCACTGTGAAGCCTCAAGTTATGAGTCCCTTCTATATAGAACTTTTCACTCTGAGACGGTAAGGCTTGGAGTCCTTCCTATATAGAACTTTTTTCCTTCAACGCAGCTGGGTTTTCCTACACAAAACCTTCTGTGCCACGGATGGGTTCTTCTGACTGGAGTTCCTCCTGTATAGAACGGATAGTCTTCAAACCTGGGAGCCACCAATCCTTCCTATATAGAACTTTTAGCTTCTGAAATCTCGGAGCTACAGGTTCTTCCTATATAGAACCTTTCACTCTAAGACAGTAAAGCTCGGAGCCCTTCTTATATAGGACTCTTCGCCTTCAACACAACGGGTTTTCCCTATATAAAACCTTATGTGTCATGGGTGAATTCCTTCGGCTGGGAGTTCTTCCTATATAGAACTGCTAGTCTTCACCCTGGAGCTGTAAGCCCTTCCTATACAAAACTTTCAACTCCTGAAGCCTCAGAGCGGCGGATTCTTCCTACATAGAACCTCTTGCTACGGGAGCTTGAAAATATAGGCTATTCCTATATAGAACCTTTATCTTCAAATTTCTCTTTTCTTTTTTTTTCCTTTTTTTTTTTTTCTTTTTTTTTTTTTTTTTTTTTTTTTTTTTTTTTTTTCTTTTTTTTTTTCTTTCATTTTCATTCTCTTTTTTTTTTTTTTTTTACAAGGTCATTTGATATCTTTGGACTTACGCTACTAAGGTTGTCGCGTCATGCCCAAAGGACTTACTAATGGCCCAAAGAACTTATCACCGTGCTCGAAAGACTTACTGGTGGCTCGAATGACTTAACATTGTGCCCAAAGGACTTACCGATGGCCTGAAGGATCTAACATATGGGCCTCATGCTGCTATGGCTGTCGATTTTTTTGGACTCACGCTACTAAGGCCACCGAAATCTTCCTTCAAATTTTGGGATTCACGCCAAAAATGGCTACCGACCTTTCTTCAGATTTGGGGATTCACGCTGAAAATGGCTACCGATCTTTCTGGACTCACGCTGCTAAGGCTGCCGCAATCTTTTTTTCAATTTGGGGATTCATGCCAAAAATGGTTACCGATCTTCTAGGACTCACGCTACTATAGCTGCCGATTTTCTTTAAATTTTGGGGACTCACGCCGAAAATGGCTGCCAAAACTTTCTTTAAATTTGGGGACTCACGCCGAAAATGGCTGCCAAACTTTTTTCAATTTTTGGGGACTCACGCCGAAGGTGGCTTCCAAAACTTTCTTTAAATTTGGGGACTCACACCGAAAATGGCTGCCAAACTTTTTTCAATTTTTGGGGACTCACGCCGAAGGTGGCTGCCAAAACTTTCTTTAAATTTGGGGACTCACGCCGAAAATGGCTGCCAAACTTTTTTCAATTTTTGGGGACTCACGCCGAAGGTGGCTGCCAAACTTTCTTCATTTAATGAAATCCACTTCTTAATACTCTTTGATAATTCTTCAAGTACCTGTCCAAAACAAGCAAAAATTGGCATGCCCCTATCTATATGATGCATACATTGTAATGCCTTATTTCTCTTCTTTTTCTTTTTTTTTCTCTTCTTATTTTCTTTTTCTTTTCTTCTTTTTCTTTTTTCTATTTCCTTCAATTTCTTCTTATTTTTTTTCTTTTTTTTTCTTCTCCCTCTCTTTCTTTCTCTTTTTTCTTTTTTTTCTTTTAGCCCATTTTTCGTTCTAAAGTCTTACACCCTGAAATGTCGCTCCTCAGATTTCTTCATCTCTTTACTTCTTCACTGTATGCTCTTAAATCCTCATTTAAACATGTTTTTAAACCTTTTGTGCGGAAGGATTTTCTTGCTTTCGGGGTTATCACTCGTCTTCAAAAATGATCTTCTGGTTCTTATATTATTCTTATAAGAACCCTTGTCATCTTCTTCGCTTGGCGTTGCCCTATTCAACCACGGGCTCCACTGCTTTGAATTTTCTGACCCATCATACAGAGCCTTGATCTATTTCTAGTTACCAGGGTGAGCCAAAATGCTTCCATCCCCTGAGCTCATCATTGATCTTCTTGTAGCATTTCGACGGGAACTTACTCTTGGTCCCTATGCTTTAAATCTCATCATCATTTATTTTTAAAATAATGCAAACGGCAATTTACTTGCGTATATTTCAAAAAATAATGATTGTTTGAAAAGATAACAATCATTTTGAAAATCACAACTTTGAGGGGATACCAAACATTTTGAAAACATTGTTTGGAACAAATGGTAAACATCTTTTTTCTTTTCTTTCTTCTTTTTTTTAAGGACCAAACATTTTTTAAAAAAATTAATGTTTGGAGAATGGTAAACAAAATTCGAAGTATATTGCCAAACATTTTAAAAACTAATGTTTGGGGAAATGGTAAACATCAAAACTTCATGAGAAAATGTCAAACCTTTTAAAACATGTTTGCCCCCGAAATATCAAACACCATAGCGCATCTGCTTCAAGTTTTTAGAGATCAACTCTAATGAAGCGCATATTTAGAAGATCTTGACCATTGTGGAGATATATGCCAATGTATAGTTTCTTCTGGTCTAATATGCTTTTGGGAGGAACAACCCTACCTAGTTTCTACCTCGTTTAAGGTGGCTCTCTTAATCTCACTATCTCACCATGCCCCATCCTTCCCTCATTTGGGGTGTCGACCAAGCACTTCGAAGTTTGACGTTCCTTGAAGCAAAGTTAACCCTTATAGGCGGAATGAAATCTGAAGACATTCTCATTCAACTTGGATATCTATGGATGACCAGAATAGTCTTTGGGGCTTGTAATGTAGGCCTTTGGTTTATGGTTAAGTGAAACAGTATTTCTGTACTTGTGTAACTTGGATATGCCCATTATTCCTTCCCTTTTTTGGATCACTCTAGACTACCTGTTTTCGGGTTTTCACCCTAGAGTTCATTTCCTTTCTTTTTATTGTAGGTTGTCTTGCATTCTGGCTATATACTGATGTTCGTTTTCTGTTCAATAATGTTTGATCCTTCAATACTCCTCGAAACTGAGATTTCTTGAATGAAGGACTATGAATACATTTCTGGGAATTCTTGTGATTGGCACGCCCAGATGAAATATTATTCTTTCTTTCTTCTTTTCTTTTTTTTTCTTTTCTTCTTTTTCACTTTTTCTCTTGGATCGCTCTAGACTGCCCATTTTTAGGTTTTCACCCTAGAGGTCACTTCCTTCTTATGTGCCTTCAGATCAGTGTATTTTGGTTGGATATCGATGCCAGCAGGCTCAGGCAGACTACTCTTTTTCTTCATTTTCAGGATCACTCTAGACTGCCCATTTTTGGGTTTTCACCCTAGAGGTCATTTCCTTTTTCGAAATTGGCAATCTTCGGGCTGACTTGTCTTGACTTGGCTTCAATTCGAGCTTCTATACTAATTTTCAAAACTGATTTTTACTTGAAATGTGGAATCCTTCTGTCTCTTGCTCATAGTTGAAGTCTCGTTCTTGTATTGTTTGATCTGTGTGTGAAACATATACAATATTCTTTCTTTCTTTTTTCCTTTTTTTTTTCTTTTTTCTTCTTTTTTTCTCTCTTTCTTCTTTTTTTATTTTATTTCTTCTTTTCTTTTCTTCTCTTTTTTGTTTTAGACTGCCCATTTTGGTTTTTTAGCCTTGAATCTCTTTCTTCTTATTCGAGTCTATAAATGTATCCTCGAATCAACACGTATCTATACTGGTATTGATGATTTCTTTGGCTTTTCATTTGGACATATCCTTGTTTTCAACCACTTTCTTCTGGCGATTTTCTGATCTTCGTATCCAATCTGTCTGGACTCATCTATGTCTTCTGGTAAAGTAAAAGAATATCATTCGTTGTCAAATTCACAAATGTCCTGAGAATGCCTTCAGGGGGTAGAGGTTTAGGGTCAACTTTTGTTTCAAGGATCTTAAACGACAAGTGCCTGAGAAGATAAATTCTTAAAATGGGAACTGCCCATTGTCTAAACACTCGCTTTGTTCTTCTGTTGGCCTAAGTAAACTAGAAGATACTCACATTTACAGTATCCCCACAACATTCAATCTCTTCTAAATATATGCAACTTAGAGTTGATCTTTGGATCTGAAGCAAATGTACTGTTACATTCAAAATTTGAGGACCTGGTATAGAAATGATATATACATATGTCCATTCAAAAATGCGTGTATATGCATATGGGAGAACAAAAACTACCCCATAAAAATAAAATGTTTAAAGAATCAAGAATGTAAAAATGCTTTTATAAATGTGATTTTTAATTCTAAAAAGTATTTGTTTGGGAGTTTTTTTCTTTCAAAGCATTGAAAATTTCTTTATGAACTGATGGGAAAACCATAGGGACCTCCGGACTACATCTCAAGTACTAACTCATTCCAGTCCTTTGTAGTGTAGGCTTGCATCTTCTCTTGTTTTCCACCGCTGGATCAACTCTCTCGTCATGACTCCCTCGTCAACCAGCTTCTTGATTTTTTTCTATTAACGACCCCAAATTTCTTAGTGTCATGCCCGACGCCTCAATGTGGAACTCACATATACTGCATGGATTAAAACTGTGAGCATATGAGCTTGGCGTAATCTTTATCGGCCTTGAGGTAAGGTACTAACCCTTGACCAGATGAGGCCGTATGTCCGAGATGGAATAATTCGAATATCTCTAAATATATACTTGTTCGAAGGATTTTTTTGGTGATTCGGAGGAATTTGCCTGTCTTATTCTCTTACGATCACGAGAACCTTCGAAAGTGGTACCCATTTATCTCTTTCTGCTCCTAGGCATGCCTGGTCTGTTAAACTTAGGTCCCGGAGTGCATGTTCGATTCTTTCTCCAACTGTCATGAAGTCCTCAAAGCTAGCATTCATTTTCCCGAGCACCTTATCAAAGAAGAAATAAGAAATGTGGCATGGAAGTCACTCTCCTCTTCATCTACGGGAGGCTGCACCTGGGTCGCTAAACACAGACACCTCAAAGCACATTCCTTAAAGCTTTCATCAGGTTTCATCTTCGTACCCTGGAGATACTGACGACTTGGTACTAGGTCCAAAGCATATCATATCACGGTAGGTCCTGCTAGACTGCCGGGGAAGTAGTGGATCGGCAATTTTTCAATGCAGCCCTCCATCTTTTTGCAGAATATGGTCGAGTGAATCTTGGGGCATCTTGTTCCGTTATCATACGCAAATCTGGAATCTTTGGAATCTGGATGAACGACCAAACTAGGGTTCAAACAGAGTTTTCTTGCATCAAAGGCATCAAACTTCTTCTTTTTCTTTTTTCTCTCGAGCATATCCTTTAACTGCTCGAATATTGATTTTTGAGTGTCTTCAATTCTTTTATCCATGATAAAACCCTAATTGGTCTTTGAATTACTCCTCATAAAGTTTATGCAAGGTAATAATAATGCAAGGTAATGATAATGTCATGTAAAACATGTCAGGATCGTGCAAAGCAATGTAATGCAATCCTAAAATATAAACATGAATGCAATAAGGTATTGATTCCAAAAGTGTTCCCCATAGAACGACGTCCATTGAGGCCAAAAGGTTTCATTATATCAGATATTAGTTATTTACAGTTACTGATAAGCTTCAGTGCCTACTTTCTTAACTTCATTCGGTAGTCCGGTCAGCTTGCCTCTGTAGTCTAACACTTGATCTATGTTCTGACAAAGCCTGCCACCTTGTTGAGCCGCCTTACCTGCTCGAGTAATATCGATCTTCGGGTCTTCATCTATCCCCTGCTTAGTCTTTCGTAGCTTGGAAATTGCCCTTTCCAACTGAAGAGTGTTGAATTGTCATTGCTCTGTCGTAAAATCATTTCTAAAACTCTTGTTAATGGCTAAGTTATTCTGTAGCTCATCTCTAGAGACTATCGTACCTATTCCCAATTTCCTCAAACGTACCTGATAACATCCTGACTTGATTCTTGCTTGACTAGTTTCTCTTCTTTCAATATTCCGAGTCGTCTTTCAACTGGACAACACCGTTCATCTATTATGATATTCTTAAACACTCAGGAAAGCTTCTGATGATCATTCTGCAAATTCAATTTTATCCAAGTTATCTCTCTCTTATCTGAGCTGGCTGAACTCGAAAGAATATCCCTCTCCTGGGATGCCCCTATCTTCGATCTTCAAATTTAACTCGCTTGAGTGACCCACTTTGGTATTACTCGAACTTTGTCCTGGATATCAATTCCTCCTCAACTTTGCCCCTCGGGTGATTGTTAGCTCACTATAGAATTGGGGAACTCCGTCTTCGAAACCTAAAATCCTCATCGCGATAAGATCTTGAACTCATTCCTCAGGGCCCTGCAATCCTCAATACCGTGACCCAAACTTCCTAAGTGGTAATTGCCTCTAGCATGTGTGTCGTAATCTCTCGGATAAGACGATCTCTTCACTAGAGACTTCACCGAGGTAATAAGGCTCTTGTCGATGAACATTAGGAGTAGTTCGGTGTACCTCGCAAGAATCGAGATAAACTTCTTTTCATTACTTGCTTCTCAAGTTTCTTCTGGACCGAGCTCTATTTTTTGAAATCCCGACTCAAGCATACCTTCCGCCTATTTATTGATGTAGATCACAAAAGGGGTCCAATTTGTCGTATTTGGCTGACTTGGAGGTAGAATTCTGACTATCTCGCTCTCTATTCTGATCCTTAATAAGTTTTTCTTTCGGTTTGATAGATCGCTTACCTTTCATCAAAGTATTCATCTGATTCATCACGTCTTCCCTCTGATTCTTTCAACTCTTGCACTTTACTTTGCTCATTACCAGTACCGTGTCTCCTTACCGTGTCTGACCTGAAGTCTTCAGATGGTTCCTCTTCTATTGTCTCCGATCTTGTTCTGTGACAAAACCCTGGATCCGTGCCCTCTAATATCTGACCAGACGACCATTTGCCAATTATGAACGATTTCTGAGATTCGAGGAACCACTTCGGGAATCAATACCCTATAAATGCGAGAATGCATGCAAATGCGATGTTGATTCTCGAACAGTCTTTGAAAAACTTTCAATAGAGAAAATGTATGTTTGCAAGAAATTAATAATGAATTACAGGCAACAGTTGAATTTATTCTGGAGACCTTGACTTCGGGAAGCAAAACCTGTGCTCCACGTCTCGACGTCGTCTTCAGGATGATGGATGACTACGTCTTCTCCTCTTATTCTATTCTATGGATTCGTGACGTCATGATCTTTATTTTTGTGGCTTCTAAAAAGGACATCAGACAATATATTTTCTTCTGTAGATCTGGGTACGTCTAAACAGGGATGGATTCTATCGATCCTAGGGGAGTACTTTAAAACTTTTTGGGGTTTAAATTAAAATTTTCAAGGATCATTTGGTTTAAAAATTCCCCCTTTTTATTATCAAAAAGTTTTAACTTACTTAAAAAATGAAACTTTTAGGTTTCTTTTGTTATTATTATTATTCTAAAAGTTTTATGAGGGAAGAAGTTTCAAAGCAAAATAATAATATTTTCAAAAAAATTTCTTTTTTTAAATGAGTTAAATTAAAATCTGAGATTTTTTAAAAATGGTCAAATGTGAAGATTTAAAATTGGGGTTCTGCGGCCCTGATTGAATCTTCTACGTCGCACGTGCCTTACTATCGTACCGTCTTCTTTCTCGATTTGTCTTTGCTCGGCCTAACTTGATACTGTAATATTATCGTTCTCGGCAAACCAGACTTTTTCTATTTTGAAAGCCTTTTAATGAACTGTTCTTGAATCAACACCATGTCATGATATGCAACATGAATACAAATAAAGGCGTTGATTCCGCTGGTAATCACCTTTTTGAACGACTTTCATGGGAATTAAAGGGTCCAGATTACAAAAAAATGTTCATATTACAAAAGGGGTGCCGATCCAATTGCCAATTTATGGCAAATTGGCGTGTAATTGTCCCCATTGGCTGCCCCCCAATGCCTTGTATTTATAAGCAAAGGGGTGGGTGGTTTGGGTGACGTGGAGCATGCTGCTACACGCAATTTTTTTAAAATAATATATTTTTATTATTATTATTTTTTATTTTTCACTAATTTTATATTAATAATATTATTATTAAAATAATACTAATAACACTAAAATCCGGTCAAAAATGAGTGATTACACTCACACATGGGTTCAGTTCTAATTAAGGGTACCCAAACCTATCTTATTGCCTACTAAGGCAACAAGAACCCAATTATGGCCCATTATAAGCTTGCGAATTGGTTTCGATTCGAGGGAAAGCACGACCTAATGACGTGGAGGGCTGCTCACGTGTCAAAAGGCGTGGATTTCGAAAGTGAATTACCGACCCTTAGAGGGTTACTCACGTGGGTATGTGGTGTTTCACTCCCACTTAAGGGAATGAGCTCGGGTATAGAGCTTAATGATATGATGCAACACATGTCGGTGACTCCTTAGAAATTAAATGAAAAATTAATTCGAAGACCATACATTATCAAAGCCCGTGAAATCTCGATCACATTTTCAAGGAAGAATCATCCTGGTTAAAATCAATTAAAATCCCAATAATTTTCATTATTTAAAAGCAATAATTTTTCCTTTGTCCTAACTCTCTTTTGTTTTAAAAACAAAAAACGTCCCCAGTGAAGTCGCCAAGCTGTAGCAACCTTTTTCTTCCTTTTGAAAAAAATAATTGTTGCGTTAAGGGTTTTTATTTAGAAGAAAAGTCGACTACTAATTATCCCCTAAATCATTAATGAAAATATTTAGGAAGATTGGGGATATCTTTTGAAAACCTTAATTTTTTAAAAATGATGAAAAATTGGAGTTGCCACCGGCCATTTGGGTAAGGTAGGCCCTGCACCATAAGAAACCAGAGATTTGATTTGAAAGGGTCCGGGAGTCGATTACGCGTGGGGAAGGATTAGCACCTTCATCACGCCCGGAACTCGGTACCAAAATATTTGTTGCTCTTAAAAGGATGAAAATTATTGAAATTTATATTGAATTTAATTCAGAGTTCTTAGATGAAAATTAACCTTGATTGCACGAGCTTTATCGAATTGGTGGACTCGAATTAATTAGACATTTAATTAATAAGGTTGACAATATGTCGGACCATAGATTAAACCAACATCGAATAAGCCCGACTGCCATGTTAATTTATGGTTTGACCTTCGTACGTCACCTTTATGCATGATGCAAACATTTAAGTTTGATGTGATGATCTTGTTAATTTTTAATCCATTTACCTCGGGATGGTAAGGATTAATTCGAATATTTGGTCAACATCCTTTAAGCTCGGACTGTTAAGACACAAATATTGGAATTAATAAATACCTCCCTTTTTACGATTTAGATTAGTTTTGAATGCGATTAAGATTAAAGATTACATAAATAACAATGAAGGCATGACAATCAAAGGCATGAATGTAAGCATACAAAAGAAGGCTCAATTCACTAGAAAGCCCAATTAGTGATCTATCTATTAATTAGATGACTCTAATATTTAACCCTAAATTAATTAGCCCTGAAAACTAGAAATCATAAATTATGGTGACTAGTTTGTAATTTAATGTTAAGTTAACTTAAAATTGATTTTCCCCTAAAGTAATTAATAAATGTTTAATTAATTTAATGAATTTAATATTTACCCCAATAAGCCAAGGATAACTTTAAATTCACTAAATTAATTCAAACTCTGATCTAACTAAGGCTCTAAAAAACTAAGGCTAATTTAATTCTAGGATCGTACCTCTATAAGACGAGTACACAATCTAGATTAATTAAGTTAATTTGCTAATTTAACCTAAAGCCTTATTTTCCTAAGGCCCACTAAAGTTAAGCCCAACAACAATGGGCATAAAACAACCCAACTAGGCCCAAAACATTTTTATACATATATTACAAAAATATGATTTAAGATTATATTACAAACTTTAAAACTACAAATATTATAGCCTTTTAAAAAAACTATATATATTTTACACCTTCAAAAACTAGGTATTATATTAGAAGGAAATTATATATATTATAATCTTTTTATAAAATTATATAAAATTAGCATTTAAAGAAAAACCTTGTTTATAATAATATAAATATTTTATTTCAAAAACATATACTATACTAAAAATACATTATCTATATTCGTAGAAAACTATATATTTAGGAACTTTATATGACATGTACGGTATAAAAGAAATTCATATTATATAAGCATATATTATATTTTATAAAGAAAAAAACTATGTATAGTATATTTATAAATATTATATACATATATATCGTATATTATGTTAACAAGTTGTATATTATATATTATAAATGCTTCATATTATATATATACAAACCTTATAATACATACACTATAGTTTTTATAAAATGTATTAATATTAGAGGGGTCACATATTTGAATGAAAATATATATTAATAGTATATGTTATATAAACTATGTATTATATTTTTATATAATCTAGATGCTACGTACTTTGTAAGGAACATATATTATACTATGTTTAATAAATAAATATTGTATAACAAAGAAAGTATGAAACAAAATATACCAACAAAAAAACAGATTTGGGCTAATATATTAATAAGGGAAAAGGGAAATACCAAGCCCACTGGTTTGGGCTGATTAACTGGATCCGGGTCGTATACGGGTTTAGGTATGAGCTGGGTCGGTTAGGCGAACCGGTTTGGCCGGTTATAGAATCGGTTCTACTGGTTATAATCGGTTATGGATAAAAGAAAGGGTTTTAATCCTAACTTCATTTCACCCCTTATTTCTCCCTTAAGCCGCGGCACAGAGAGGTGGAGAGCTTCTGAAACTTGGTCGCCGATGAGCCGTCGTTAATCTTCCGTTTGGCGTGTCGCCACCGTCAGTTGAACCTTCTCAACCCCCTCTTCCTTTCTACAGTCGTCGATTTTCCAGAAAGTAGGCCGTTTCTCACGAAATCGGCCGGAAACCTTTCGGCTTTCTCTCACCAAATCTCCATCGGCAACCGTTGGACCGCCGCGAAATTGGATTATGTTGCTTCCCACGTCAGGGGCTAGCTCTCCACCGTTGGGATCGCTGGTTGGAGTCTCCGGTCACCGGGAATCGCCACTGCCGAACGGTAAAAACCCTTCCCCTTCTTTTTTGTTCTTGTTTTTTCGAGTCGAATTTAAATGCTGAGTATAATAATAGACTGAATATGAATGGTTGAAATTTCTTTCATGGCTTTGTGATTGTTGGATTCGAAAAGAAAGATAGAAAGGGGAAAATCTCAGAAAATTCCTTTCTCATTCATTCTTGAATCTCCCCTCTATTACAATCTGATTACCGCTTATATCCACATTCTTTGTTTACATTTTCAAGCAATCTTTAAATGAAATTGCTGTGGCTAATTTCTTTTGATGATGATGCATAGGGTTAGCCTTTGATAACTCCTTGTTTTTTATTGTTTCTGTCCTGCATGGTGGTTGGGAGCCGGTGGTGATAGTACAGGATCGCCGGCGACGAGGCCACGTGGCCGGGAGATGAATCGGTAGAGGCGCGTGGAAGGCGAAGCGGCCATGCGTGGAAGTTGGGGCGTCGGCGCGTGGCGCGAGTGGCAAGTCTGGATGATTGGTTCCGGTTTGATATGAACCGTTGGATCAAATCTGATCCAACGGTTAGATTTGCGGCGGCTGCAAAAGAGAAGAAGGGTTATTAGATTAATTTTAGGGTTTTTGATTTAATGGTGTTGGGCCAGAAATGGGCTTATATGATGTATTGTTATTTATTATTTTTTGCTTGGGTTTTAAATATGTAATGGACTTGGACTTTTATAAAAACACTGGGCTTTAATTTTAATTTTTGATCTGTTTTTTTTCTTCTTGTTCTTAGATAACAATACATAATAATAATACTAACATATAATGTACATATACGCATACATATTACACATACATGAACACATATACATACAAACAATAATACACATATAACATGTACATATAATCACATATGCAATATACAACATTCATAGTTAAATATTTAATGCATTGTAGTAATAATGTATACATACATATATACATGCAAGCAATACATACAATGTACATACTCATACTCACATTTAGACTTTGATGATATCAAAACAAGTAGACATACTAACATATTAATAACACATACAATTGTATACTATATGCAAGGTTGACAAACAAATGTATATATGTTCATGTCTAAACAGTTAATAACCATACATATAATAAACACACACCAATGATACCTACTTGATATACATACAATAACACACATGAGCCCATTTTATTATCACCTAATAGTATATACATATATAAGCCCATTATTGCAAAATAAGGAAAACGGGTCAACCCCGGACAAAATTAGTGATTACACATTAGGAGCTAATTGTTGTATCAATTGGTCTTTCACTCGAATTATATCTAAGATTGTAGTAGAGATTTAATTGTTCGGGTAGAAGTAGATTCTTGTAGTACCATATGGAGGTCTTGTTGTTTTCATTTTTTTTTTAGCAGGATGAGATTGATGAAGATAATTTATGTTGATTCATTGATAACATGTTTAGGTGTTGATTGCGCCGGTGTATTGAGTTGATGACTGATTTGTTGTATGGCGTGGTTTTTGAGTGCTTGGGTTGGTTCGTTAGTTGCTTTGCATTAGGGTTGATTTTTGTATACCTAACTACAATGATACGTTGTACTCTTTTTCCTTCCACTTAAGATTAGAAAGGTTTTTTAACGAGACGCGTATCATTGCATATTTTGTATGATCTTCGGCTTCAATCATACAATTTTCCTTCAAAAAAAAACAATGCAAAAGATCATTAATGACATTAATATAAAAATGTATTATCATCCTATTTAAACCTATTTTCAGTAATTTCAAAAATTATAATATAATTTGTAATATGAGTTTATTTAAATATTTTAAATAATAAACAAAATATACAATTTACTAACCAAAATATAGAATAAATGCAAGAGCAAGTTTCACGTGTAATGTAAGTAGACTGCAAGGGTGAAATTGAAAAAAATCCTCCCCACTGGTCTATGTGCAGATAACCGGCGCTTGATATTCACGTGAAAAGGAAGAAGATTTGGTGAGACAATCTCAGCATTCTCGTCCAAATGGATGTTTTTGTGATGAGTGAAAAAGAAGAGACTAAACATGGGCGGATCGAGGATGCGGAGAAATTTTTTGAAAATTTAAAATTTATATAATTTAAATTTTTTATATATTTTGCGCCCTTAAAATAAAGGGTAAAGTACACACATGATTACTAATTTTTAAAAATATAAAATTGTTACTAAATTTTTAAAAGTTATATAATGATCATTAAACTTTAATTTTTGTTATAAAATGGTCATTAAGCCATTAACTATCGTTAAGTGAGTTACGTCACAATTACAAAATTTTGTATAAGAACACATTTAACCCTCTATTTTTACACATTCAATTAATTTAGACATCAATAAGGAGGGTTAAATTAAGACTAAATTGATTGAATGTGTAAATATGAATGATTAAATGTTTTACTATTTTAATTTTCGTAACTGTCACATCACCCACTTAACGTCAGTTAACTGCTCATTAATCATTTTGTAACAAAAATTAAAGTTTAACTGTCATTATATAGCTTTTGAAAGTTCGGCGACTATTTTATATCTTCATGAATAATTTAGTGGCCATTTGTTTAATTTTTCTAAAATTTTATAAATTAATCCTTAACATAAAATCACGGGTTCGTCCCGAAAATAAATGATGATATATCCCTATAAAGTTGTGAAACATAATCCTAAAGAAAAACAAATCATTCATTTTTAGCTGTTACTAATCAATCATTCATTCATCTTCCCTTCTTTTTTTGATCAAACACTTGTCTTGTTTCCTTATAGTTCATTCGTCCGTATTTTACATTTGTCAGATGGCATAAAAGTCAAAATTTTCTCCCTAACTTGGTAAAAGAAAACCCAGATGTTAAGAATTAAACTAAATTTCAAAAAGAAAAAAGCATTTGATGGGCAGGGCTTACTGTTTTAGGGTGGAATTAAACCCAGTCCAAACACAGCTCAAACTTTAGTTTTTGGACATTATATATCTTTGAAGGGCTTCAGATTTGGTTTATATGAATACATTTAAGGGCATTACTCCAATGTTTTGGTCCATCCAATCTATTCTTACGCCATTCATTTTTTGGTTACGCGTAGTTCTAGTGATAGTGATTAATGTCGGGTTTAATTGAGTCGAATTAAATTTCTTTAAGTTATTTGAGTTTATAATTTTTATTTTACGATTTAAATTTTATTTAATATTTTTTTGAATCGAGTCAAATTTTAGAGTTTATGTATATATTTAGGGTCAGTATGGTTCATGTTTTTGGGTTTTACGGAATTCATTTTCCCTCTTTTTCAATGTTTTGTTCGGGTAAAACAAACTCAGTCAATGCAATTGGAATTACTGTCAAAGGAAACAAATACACAGCTCCCGTGTAGAGCGACTCACCGAAATTCTGGCGTAAGTCATTTTCCTTGAGCCAAAACCCATTCTTCTCGTATTTTTTACCATCAGACTCCTTCTACTCTCATAATCGTCACTCTCTCTCTCTCTTTTTGCCGACGATCTCCACTTCTTACTGATTTTCTTCTTCTCACCGACAAAATCTCTTACTTCTTCGCCACAGGTTGCTTCACCAATATATGTTTTTTTTTCTTTTGAAAAATGGGTCTTTTGTTCTTCTCATATCTAATTTCTTTTGAGAAATGAGTTCTTTTTGAGACCACATTGGGTGATTTGTTTCGGTCTTTGGCTATTGAATAAATGATATTCATAGTTCATATGTGATTTTGATTTGAGTAAACATTGATTATTTGAGTTTACCATTGTTTAGATTGTTTTCTGTTGCTGCAGTGATTCTCAATTGCCATCACGTTTAAATTCTACCCCTTTTGCATTATAAGGGTTTGTTTGTGTCGAAACAGCAATTATAATTTGACTCAAACAAAATTGTATAAGAGTTGCTTGCTAACATTTGGACACAGTTTTAACGCTGTGATTGTCATATATGATATTTCTGTTCTGACCCAAAAGCTAAAACTTTTGTTGAGCCTTTTATAATTTCTGTTTTCTATTTGGTTTATGTTTAAGTGAACAAATTTTAGGTGATTGCTAGTTTCTCTTGGTCTCTAATTGTAAATTCATTGATCTACAAAGTAAATGTGTGCTGGGATTGAAGGTTGTCTAATGTTTACTCAACTTTATCCATGCCCCATATTCTAACGTTTGTACAAATGCACACCCCTAGTAGCAAATTTTTTATGGTAAAACAACAACCGTAATTTTTCTTCTGTTGTGCAATAGGAAATGGGTTAGAACAGTGCTAAAATGTGGCGAAACAACAACTAAGTTATGTAGTCTTGTTTTATACTTATTTGTTTGGTTCTTGTGTTGTATAAATGTTGCTGAAAATTGCACAAAACAACAGCTTTACTAGCTACCCTGTGTTGTTTTAATGTGATTTGACTTTTTGATTTTTTTTCTCTGAGTTTGTGTTAAACAAAAGCAACTACAATGCTTGACCCTTGCTGGAATCTCACTCTCTACTTTGAATTTTATGATTCTTAAGTGCCATTTCTCTAATTTTGTTGTTTGGTCATGTGTAATAAAGATTTTTGTCTATTTTTGTAGAAGCGTAACATTTCTGCTAAGTTTAGCCTTGGTGGAGTCCCTTCTGATTTCAGATTCTTTGATGGAGGAGTTGTGATGGTTTTGATCAGAGAGGTGCTTTCGATTATAAGCGTGGGTGCTATATTATTGTTTCGGGATACATTTATCTTTCGAATACGATTGCCTTACACTGAAAATGGGATATGAAACCAGATGTTTGTGAAACGTAGGCTGGAGTAGGGTTCTTTTATAACCCTTGATTTTAGATTTGGAGTAATTTTGTTGATGGCTCCCTGCCTAGGTTCTACTTGATGTGGAATTGAGCTGTAATAGATTGAAGGTATTTGTGCAGGACATGACTTTGGTTTTACGTTTGCTTTTGGTTTGTTAGATTGCCGAGTAGAATGTATTAGGCCTTTTCTTAATTTTAGTTTGAAGTACATGTGTATCATTCCGAGTTTGGTGTTGGCATGATTCCTTTGGTTTTCTGTTTTGTAAGGATGAGTGAAGGGCTTTGATCCAGACTTAGGGTTGATCAGTTTGGTTTTCTGTTTTAGTAGTGTTTTAAATTATTAATGAAAAGCTAATTTAGCTGAGCAAAAATGAACTTCTCTCTCCTTAAACTGATCCTCATGATTTTGTTTCAAGTATGTTATGTTCTGCTTTGAATTTAAATGTGTATAAAATATGAATAGTTTCATTTGTTTTCTTGTGGTATGTATGTGGATATGATGATTTTTAAGGTATTTTATTGCAATAAAATTAACTCAATAAAAAATAAAAGGTAAAAAATAAAATAAATAATGTGTTTGTTTAACTTAAAATAGATTTTTAAAAAAAGTTGTTTGAAAAATTTACTAAACAACGAAAAATGATTTACATTGCATCATTCAAACACCATAAAGTAATTTTTAGAAACAATTTTACAAAGAATGTAATTTATTTTACGTAAATCACTTTATGGAAAATCAATTACAATGAAACAAACAGACATATTATAATACATATTAATTCTTATTTTAACGACTTTCTATATTTATATGTAATATACATATGTATTTCTTTATATTTTCACATGTGATATAGAATATTATACATGACATATCAGACATAATTGATTGACTTGAACTTGAAAATTGATAAATTAATTAATAAAAAATTCGAGTTATTCGAATTTTTATTTTATAACTCACTTTATTTGAAACTTTTTCGAGTCGGGTCGAGTCAAAACGAGTTAGTATTTTCGCTTCGAGTTGAGTTTTGCCCATCCCTTACTAGTGGCAATATTTAGTACAACGATCACTATATATAGAATTAATATAAAAGTAATTATTTTATATACTGGCGATGAAAACTAAAATTTTCTACAAATGTCTTAATTTTAAAATTTAGTTTAGGGTGTATAGTTTAATGATTTAGATTTTAGGGAGTTTGATTAGAATTTAGGATTTATAAGTTAAAATCTAAATCTCTTACCATATTACTCTAAAACCTAAACCATAAGTTCTAAATTCTAATCACTATCCCTAAATTTTAAACTTATAAACTCTAAATCTTAAACTAAATCCTTAAACTCTAAAACTAACACATTTGTAAAAACTTTTAGTTTACACAGCTAATGTATTAAATTTAAATCTTTAATATAATATAAAAAATATATAATACGAAAAAAGTATATCCAACAAGCAGTTGGTTTGATAGATCATGGGTAGATTTTTTAAACAAGTTTGATGTTTAAATTTTAAAGTTATTTGTGAATAAAGTAAACTGAATTGAAATGGTCGTCCTATAATGAACTTTGAGATTTGAGGCTCGAGAATTTCTTGTTAGTTAACAAGGACGATGATTTCTTGCTCAAAGGCCATTAACTTTCGGACTCTCGGCCTCTCAATTGACTAAACTTAAAACATAATGAGAGCATGCTTGCCACAAAAGCCTATTAAATGAACCAATCGTAAAGACTCGGTATCCTTAGAAACCACTTTCTGCAACTTCACTTGAAGGCAACATATAAAGCCTATATGTTATATTATTATATCATCATATATATAGTATATATACCAGCAAATGCCTTCCTCAAATCCATCCATCGGTTCTTCTCGACTTCTTTTCGAAAACAAAAATGGCTGTCTCTTTGCTTTCCAAGCTCTTCTTTCTGCCATTCATGGCTTCCCTTTTCGTGTTTTCAGCTCTGGCTCATGACTTCTCCATAGTGGGATACTCACCAGAGCATTTGAGTTCCAGGGAGAAACTCATTGAGCTCTTCGAATCGTGGTTATCGGAGCACGGGAAAATTTACGAGTCCATCGAAGAGAAGCTGCTGAGGTTTGAGGTTTTTAAGGATAATCTAAAGCACGTTGACAAGAGGAATAAGGAAATCAGTAGCTACTGGCTCGGGTTGAATGAGTTTGCTGACTTGAGCCATGAAGAGTTCAAGAGCAAGTATTTGGGACTCAAATCACAAGTTTTTAGAAAGAACCAATCGCCTGGAGACTTCGGTTACAAAGATGTCGTCGATTTGCCGAAGTCTGTGGATTGGAGAAAGAAAGGTGCCGTCACCCCAGTCAAGAATCAAGGTTCTTGCGGTAAGAAATCTGTCCTTGTATTATACGATGACAAAAATTTGATCCGGAAACTTGAACTGTACATGAATATTATGCATGCAGGGAGCTGTTGGGCTTTTTCAACTGTTGCAGCCGTTGAGGGCATAAACAAGATAGTAACCGGGAACTTGACTTCTTTGTCGGAACAAGAACTGATTGATTGCGACACATCTTTCAACAGTGGCTGCAATGGAGGTCTTATGGATTATGCATTCGAGTTCATCGTTGCCAACAGTGGACTTCACAAAGAGGAAGATTACCCTTACCTTATGGAAGAAGGCACCTGTGAAGAAAAGAAGGTACACATACATACACCCTGTCAATTTTAATCCGATCTCAAAAATGGTTTCAAAATTCAAATCCAATCTGATTCGATTTGAACATAAAATATTAACAAATTAAACATGTTGATCCGACAAATAACACAAACAGGAGGAAATGGATGTGGTGACAATTAGCGGTTACCATGACGTACCGGAAAACGACGAGCAAAGTCTTTTGAAAGCTCTAGCTCACCAACCACTAAGTGTAGCCATTGAAGCTTCCGGCAGAGATTTCCAATTCTACAGTGGGGTAAAAACCTTGTTATTTTAACTTCCTTTTTTGTCCGCATATAATCTGCAATAAGACCATAAGATTTCACATCACAAAGGTTTTCTCAAATTCCTTAATTTCCAGGGTGTGTTCAACGGTCCGTGTGGAACTGAGCTCGACCATGGGGTTGCAGCAGTCGGCTATGGAACATCAAAGGGGGAAGATTACATAATCGTGAAGAACTCATGGGGACCGAAATGGGGAGAAAAAGGGTACATAAGGATGAAGCTGAAAACTGGAAAACCTGAAGGGGTTTGTGGTATTAACAAAATGGCTTCATATCCTACCAAGAAGTGAAGATATGTGTTCTGGTGGTCAAGAAACATTCTTTCCCTTCGTTTTAAGCATTTCCTTCATATATTTGTTGGCCTACATTTGTCATCTTCCTTGATTAATACTTAATAAAGTACCATTATTTCTGGCAGCATCTCACATGCCTTACAGTTACATGTGCTCCTACCTCCAATGTATTCGAGCTTCATCGCTTTTTTAAATATAAATATAAATACGACAATAGTTCAAATTTGAATGAGTTCATCATACATGCATATGCATGGAATAAAAAAGCATGTAACTAGTTTTCACATTTCATTATTTGATTCAAGTGAGAGCTTTTGATGTTCAAACCCAAAGTTTCTTGGCCCTACGAGCAGACCCAAGTCCACTTTAATACTGTATTGCATGATTACCAACTTCAAGTGCAACCAAGATCGAACCACTTTATCAACCCTAAACTTCATTGTATTTAAAGACGCAATCGTATAGTCGGCCCCCAAGAAACTGGGCAACTTCAGGATGTTTTACCTGTGAAAATACATGGTCAAAGAGCATGAAGTTCTGCAAATTGATGAAATGTTGCAAAACCAATGCAGATAGAGGTGAAACTTTTACCGTTCCAATCTTGACTGAATCGCACTTGAACTGAGCATAAAGATTAGTCTCGATTCCACGACCCTGAAAACATGTATACATATACAAACCCAATATCAACACAGTATAAAGACCCGATATCTTAGTAGCAAACAGTTTATCAGAAAGGACTAAATCTGAGCATAAAACACAGAAGCAACCTAAACCATAGTCAGCAGCTCAGTGGACTTATTAAATCAATCCATGATAAAGATTTTTATCAGTAACAATTTTGCTTATCATTGAACATGTTAAACTATCCATAGCTACCTATTTAGACTACAGATAATACTTATTTGAATGGCTTGGATTCGATTATAGTCACATTCTCAAAGAAAAAAAATCAACCGGAAATCGGCTGGATTATGAAAAACCCTACATTGCCTTCCAAAATAACTAGGTCTGCATCACTCGCCAGGTAGGCAACCTCCTGTGATACTCTTGTAAGATCAATAACCTACAAAACAAGACGAGGCTGTTACTTCAATGACAAAAGTGTAAATTCTTTATCGAGTTAGATGCATTAGGCGAAATAGTATAGTCATATCTTACCGGCAAATCATTACCAGAATTGGCAATCAAAAGATTTTTAGTATCAACACCAATAAGCTTACCACTTTCATCCTTCAACTGGTAAATTAGCACATAATAAGTTAGACACGCCCAAAAAAAGAGAGGACAAAGGAAATACAATGATCATTATCTAGAACTGTTTTTCTTTCCGTCACCTTTGATATAATTTCAACCAATTCGTGATAAGTCACATCATTGATGGAAGGCAAGTCATTAGCTGCCAGCACAACCTGAGCAAAGAGGGGAAAAAATATAAACATAATTTTATTTGATTTTCTCTAATGAATGGATAATATTAGTTAAGATTATGTTTTTTGCCAGAAGTTGCATGGTACATTGGTAGAATGTTGAACTCTTAGTGATCACGGTTCAATTTGTTGCTTACTATATTAAATAACAACCACAAATAAGTGCTAGGATTTAAGTTATATACTATTTATGTATCAACAACCCAATAAATATATCGAAGACGAACTTTATGATTGTTGAAACCAATAAAATATTTAAAGCAATTTCCTTTTGGATTTTAATTGCAAACCTGGATCCCACGTTTTAAAAACTCTCTGGCAAATGGCAAAATACCCAAGATCACATCTGCACCAGAGTTATCGACAAATATGACTGCCTGCCATTGCAATAAAAAGGTTCAAAATAAGACGCATAGAAACAGCATCAACTTTCAATTTTATTGAAAAAAGTAAGTGCTGATGTCTTCATATAAAGATGAATTAGACTTGCCTTTTTCCAAGATTTCCTGCTCCATTTTGCTTTAAAAATGTCCAAGTCATCTACGACCCAAGGTCGAGGAACAAGATTTTGACAACTAGCCAAGAAGGGCATCCCATCTTTTGAGAAAACCTCAGCAAGCTTCCAGAAGGGAAAATATGACAAACAAAAAGTAAGTACCATTGCAAAAGTTATCCTATATGGCGCACTTCTATTCAAAGTGAATATTAATATCACAGAAAATATCTCAGCCAGAACACATGAAACATCTTAAAGCATAACCCGAATGTATGAGAAGATTTTCATTTATCAATGATTTATCCATGGGCAAGATGATCATGACATCCAGTAAAAACTAAAAATCAACCTTGTTCCAGGTGGAAAATGTTACAAGAACTATTTTAGAGAGAAAGAAAAATGCACGACAATCACGATTCAAGTTGCTTATCTCTGAAAATGGGGGTTCATAAATGCATGATGGAGATGAGTACTAGACATGGTAACTTTGCAACTACAACAATTACAAACAGCCACTTACTGTAAGTGTAAATGCTCTTGACAATAATGTTGATGGATGGAAATTAATATCACACAGTGATAGAAGCTACCTGTGCAGAGCCAAGATCAAATAAGTTTCCAGCAAATATTCCTCTAACTAGATTCTCCAGACGCTTCTCTCCATCTTCAATATTATCATTAAGACGAACTACATCCGGGAATAGGGAGATAGCCTTGGCATTCTCTACATCCTATTGCAAGTTTTCCAAAGAACAGTGTTAACAGAGATAGGGAACAACATAAAACCTTGGCAATTATATATCTTTAACACTTGAGCCTCCACTGCCCTCCATCACCTTTTCTTAGATTGCAAATTAGACAGAACGTAAAATGATTATAACACAATTCCTACCTTCATTCAAAATGTTCATTTTGTTGTTATTCCTTGGAAAACCTATCATTTACATCCCCCCCCCCCAAAAAAAAAAATGGAAATAAAATTACCAGTACTGTCCGTAAGCTGATACACCAAAACTAGAAGGTTATAAACTGGAATTCTGACTACTCGCATTTAAAACAGCTTTTAGCATTACAAGAACCAGTAGCATAAATTTCAATACTCACTTTGACTTTCTTGAATGCATCTCTAAACCCCAATTCTCTAAGAACCTGTTCGCGAAGTCGGCAGAGAAGCTACAAAACACCAAAACTATCATAAGGACCGCATACATTTCTTCAAGAAAAAACATTCTAAAATCCATAAAGTAACATAAAAATTAGTTTAAAAGGTCCGACTTACAATACAATCAGGAGGCCCGCCATGGCTTTCGGGATCTTTCTTGATGTCTTCAAGTAACTCAGCATACCTTTCACAACATTAAGCAAACAAAAACACAAAAATGCTATCAGAATACTTGAGGAAACAGTTGCAGATGCTTATAATGACTTATGAGCAACCAATTAGACATGCTTTCAAGGTGAGACAATCAGAGTTCGCCTAAAGAAAATGCTCATAGATGAAACCAATGAATCATATGTAAAGCTCAAGAAAGAAATACCCAATACCTTTGAGCAAATTTCTCAGCTTTAGCTGGAGCATCATCCACAGTAGTATCGCTCGCAGCGCTGTTCCTGCAATAAATTGAAGTAACAAGCAAATCTGATCTCAAATTTCAGTCCAACAAAACCTTAAAACCCATCAAATAATAGCATACCGGCACAAAAGAACTTAATGGGAAAACCTTAAATTACCCATTTTTCAAGGCAAAGAAAGAAATGAAATTTAAAAATAAAAGAAAAGGGAAAGGGATACTTGAAGGAGGGAATGGAATTGTTGTAGGTGTCCATCCAAGCAATTTCAGTAGGAGTAGCCTTTCGAGGATTATCAGAAGGGAATCTGTAGGGAATGGTACATGCTCTGTAGCTTGATTCGATGAGCAATGGAAATGGTACCATCTCTGAATCGCTCTCCATTACTTGGTTTCCTTGATTTGGTTTGTGTTTGATCTTCTTCTGATCGAAGCAAAACCAACAACTTCAACGCTTTTTCTTTACCAAGGAAGACTGTGCTTTGACTGGGATTAAATTTCTTAAACTACAATAGAGGCCATTTTCGTTTATTTTCTTTATTTTGATTACCCAACTTTCAACTAATACGTTTAGTCATTTTATATTATTATTGATTTGTTATAATTTGATCATTGAATTGTTAACTCCATCGACATTAATAGCAGCTTCTATAGAGGTGTCAGTTTAGAGGGGCAAAACTCGATTTTAAAAAACTAAATTATACGATTCTAGACTAAAAAAAACTAATCGACTCGTAATTTCATAAATTCGACTCGAAAAAATTTTAAAAAAGTTTGAGTTATGAATAGAGATTCGAATAACTCGAAATTTTTAGTAATTAGTTGATCGGTTTTCATATTTGAGTCGAGTTTATCAATTTTGCATGTATATTATATATATATGAAGCCGTTAAAATTGAAATCAATATATATTATAACATTATAAATGATTACAACTAAATTTATACAAAAACTCGAAAACTCGACTCAGGTTTCATAAATTCGACTATATTCGAAAAAAATTCAAATAAAGTTTGAATTGTAAAATAGGACTTGTGAATAGAGGTGACAAACTGACCCGAGACCCGATATCGACTCAAATATGATGACCCAAACTTGATCTATAGTCCAAAACAAAACAAACCAAATCGAATCGAACCCGACACGATTTTTAGTTGAACCAATATGGACCCGAATGAATTTTTAACCAAACTGAATTGACCCGAACTGATTTTCAAGCGAACCGATTTCATTCGAATCGAAAGCAACCCAAACCGAAAACAACCCAAGATAAAGAAAAGATACTAAAAGAAATAAAGAAAGATTTGATGTGAACTGTGCACAACTCACCAAAAAGTCAAATATACCGGCTATATAAAATCATATATGGGTGTAAAAAACCGATCTAACGATGAAACAAACCGATCTCCTACTGAACTGATATTGACCTGAGCCGAAATCACTCGACTCAAAAACAACCAAAAACGGTGTGACCCGACCTAAATCACTATAGACCCGAATTAAAACCGAATTAGACCAAATCTGACCTGACCCGAAACCGAATATAGTCCAAACCAAACTTGATCCGAATCGAACTCGACCTGAACGACCTATTTGTCACCTTTAATTGTAAACTTGAATAACTCAAAATTTTTAATTTGAAGCGATCGAACGTGAAACCCCCCGCAGCTGCAAATGAAACATAAATCTTCGGTTTCTCTCTTTTAACCTACAATATTAAACTGCGGTTATGATATCGGCCGTAGTTGTGATTACGGTGTCGAAATTACAAAAGTACAAATGGTGGAGATGGATTTATTTCTCGAAAGGTTACGATATTTTTAAAATATTATATATTTATATATGTTATATTTTGCAACCATATTCTTAATATTTTAATATTGATATACTCTTTTATATGTTTTATTTTAAAAATAAAAATGTAGTAATAAATAAGAATTCATTAAAAATAAATATGAACTATACAAATATTATCATACTAAATAATGGATAATAACAATCATAATTTCAATGAAAAACACATAATATCATAATAAAAAATATAAATATTACCACTTTTTAACATGAAAAGCTCGTTTTATATAACTTAAAAAAATACATAAATAAAAATATGAAAACTTTACTTCTTACAATTCATCACCAAACTGAACCTTGGTTTTGATCCTTCTCATTCCATCATATTGCATGTAGCGGCATTTATCTCATCACATTTTGTCAATATTGTGCCGCGAGAACATTCAAAACCGTTACGATATGATCTGAGTTACAATTGTAATTTAATACTATGCTTCAACATTTCTATAGAATCATACTCTTGATTTTTTTCCTATACCACAATCAGACCACTCGAACGCCCAGATGATGATGAAAAACAACATCGAGCGATAAAAGTGTTCTCAATTTCAGATATCAAGCAAACATTATTCTCTATTCCGTTAAAAAACAAAATCTGGTAACAGCCAGTGACCAAAATAAAAACGTAACATTAGTACCGTTTTTGTCAAAAAAAAGTCCGGAATAGTCTAGTGACCAATTTTAAGGTGTCAATTAACAGTTCATTTCCTTTACTAGGTATAACTTTTTATGGAATAAATTTATCGTCGGAGTTCAAATTTTAAAACAATTAACCATTCCATAGAAGTAAAAAGTTGTTATTAATAAAATCTAATTTTGAGAGTGATCCATCACAGGAATAACAACCATGAAAGCTAAAACTAACTTGAGAAAAAAAAATATCCATACAAAATGTTGGAAGAAAATTTTATCAGAGCATTAATTCTGGCAGCATCTCACCTTGCCTTATTGTTACATGTTAGTCTACCTTCAATATATTCAAGTTTCATCAAATAATAATATAATAAATGAATATAAAAATGATAGTAGTTCAAGCCTGCATCAGCTCCAATCTAAGTTTACATGCGTATGCATGGAGTAAAAATGAAGCGCATGTAACTAGTTTTCACATTTCCATTTTTTGATTTAAGTGAGAGCATTTTATGCTCAAACCCAAGTTTTTCGGCCGACGAGCTGACCCGAGTGGCACTTTTATACGATATTGAATGAGTACCAACCTCAAGTGCAACCAATATTGGACAACTTTATCAACCCTAAACTTCGTTGTATTTAAAGACGCAATCATATAGCCGTCCCCCGAGAAACTGGGCAACTTCGGGATGTTTTACCTGTGAAAATACATGGTCAAAGAGCATGAAGTGCTGCAAATTGATGAAATGTTGCAAAACCAATGCACAGATAGAGGTGTAAATTTTACCATTCCAATCTTGAGTGAATCACACTTGAACTGAGCATAAAGATTAGTCTCTATTCCACGACCCTGAAAAAATACGTACATATAGAAACCCAATATCAAAACAAAATAAAGAAACCGAATATATTAGTTGCAAAGAGTTGATCGAAAAGTGTTAAATCCGAGCATAAAACACTGGAGCAACCTAAACCATAGTCCACAGTTCAGTGGACCTATTCGACCAATACATTATAAAGATTTTTATCATTGAAAATTTTGCTTGTCGTTAAACATTGACAATCTATAGGAGCAATAGATTATAAACAATCCATAGCTACCTACCTATTTAGACTACAGATAATACTACTCGAAAAACTTTTGTTCAATTTTGGTGTTTGTCAGATTCGCAAAGTTATAAGGCCAAGAAAGCAAAACAGAGCATCTGTTGGATTTTGAAAGAACCTACCATGCCTTCCAAAATAACTAGGTCTGCGTCACTCGCCAGGTAGGTGAGCTCCTGTGATACTCTCGTAAGATCAATAACCTACAAAAACAGAAGAAGCTGTTACTTCAATGACCAAATGTAAATTCTTTATCGGGTTTGGATGCATTAGGCAAAATAGTATGTTATATCTTACCGGCAAATCATTACCAGAATTGGCAATCAAAAGATTTTTGGTATCAACACCAATAAGCTTACCACTTTCATCCTTCAACTGGGAAATTAGCACGTACTAAGTTAGCGACAGCCCGAAAAAAGAGGACCAAGGAAACATAATGATCATAATCTAGAACTGTTTTTCTTTCCATCACCTTTGATATAATTTCAACCAATTCGGGGTAAGTTATATCATTGATGGAAGGCAAGTCATTAGCTGCCAAGACAACCTGAGCAAAGAGGAAAACATTATAAACATAATTCTATTTGATTTTTTCTAAAGAAAGTATAAAATTAGTTAAGATGATGTTTTTTTTGTTTTGCCAAAGTTACATGGTATATTGGTAGAATGTTGAACTCTTAGTGATCACTGTTCAATCTGTTGCTTACCATATGAAATAACGACCACAGGGGCAAGGATTTAAGTTATATACTACTTACATATCAACAACACCATAAATATATCTAAGACAGACTTGAAGATAGTTGAAATCAATAAAATACACATGCCACAAACTTATATACAATACATATAATTTGAAGTACATGATTTTAATTGCCAACCTGGGTCCCACGTTTTAGTAGCTCTCTTGCAAATGGCAAAATACCCAAGATCACATCTGCACCAGAGTTACCGACAAAAATGACTGCCTGCCATTGCAATAAAAAAAGTTGGAAATAAGACACGGACAAACAGCAACAACTTTTAATCTTGGTGATAAAGCGAATGATGATGTCTTAATATATGCATTATGTTGACTTACCTTTTTCCAAGATTTCTTGCTCCATTTTGCTTTAAAAGTGTCGAAGTCATCAATGACCCAAGGACGAGGGACAAGATTTTGACAAGTAGCCAAGAAGGACATCCCATCCCTTGAGAAAACCTCAGCAAGCTTCCAAAGGTAAGGGAAAATAGCACAAACAAGGAGTAAGTACCATTGCAAAAGTTATCCTATTGAGGTATACTTCTATTCAAAATGAATATTAATATCACAGGAATCATCTCAACCAGAAAACATGAAATATGTTAAAGCATAATCCAAACATGTGAGAAGATTTTCAATTATCAATGATAGTTCATCCATGGGCAAAGATGATCATGAAACCCTGCAAAAAATAAAATAAAAATGCTGATCCAAGTTGAAAATGTTACAAGGAACGATTTTAAAGAGCATGAGAAATGTATGACATGATTCAAGTTGCTTATCTCAGATCATAGGGATTCAAAACTGCCTGACGGAGATGAGTACTACTAAGCATGGTAAGTTTGTAACTACACCAACAAATATGACCTGCCACTTATTGCGAGTAAAAATACTTTTGACAATAATGATGATGGATGACATGAATATCACATAGTTATAGAAAGTACCTGTGCAGAACCAAGATCAAATATGTTTCCAGCAAATATTCCTCTAACTAGATTCTCCAGGCACTTCCCTTCATCTTCAATATCATCATTAAGACGAACTACATCCGGAAATAGGGAGATAGCCTTGGCATTCTCTTCATCCTATTGCAAGTTTTCAAAAGAAGAGCAGTGTTAACAAAGAAAGGGAAAAGCATATAACATTGGCAAGTATATATCTTAACACCCGACACCTCCACTACCCTCCATCACCTTTTCTTACAAGTTGTACAAATTGTAAAATGATTACAACGCAACCCCTAGATTCATCCAAAATGTTTGTTTTGTTTGTTATCCCTTGAAAAACTACCATTTTACAAAAAAGGAAATAAAATCACCTGTATGGTCCATACAAGATTATATATTTTCACTTGTCAAAATTAGAAAATCGTAAATTGGAATTCTGACAGCTCGCATATAAAACAACAGTTTCTAGCAATACAAGAACCTGTAGCATAAATTTCAATACTCACTTTGACTTTCTTGAATATGTCTCTAAACCCCAATTCTCTAAGAATCTGTTCACGAAGCCGGCAGAGAAGCTACAACACCGCAAAACTATCATGATTGAGGACCACATTCATATCTCCAAGAACAACCATTCTAAAATACATAAAGCAATACAGACATTAGTTCTAAAATCTGACTTACAATACAATCAGGAGGTCCACCATGGCTTTCGGGATCTTTCTTGATGTCATCAAGTATATCAGCATACCTTTCATAACATTAAGCAAACAAGAACATACAAATGTGATAAGAATTACGGAAGGAAACAGTTGTGTATGCTTATGACTTATGAGCAACCAAATATACATGGTTTTGATGGAGGGACCATCAAAAATTTGCCTAAAGAAAATGTTCATAGATGAAACCAAATGAACTTTTGAAGCAAAGAATCATATGTAAAGCTAAAGAGGAAGCACAAGAAACACCGAATACCTTTGAGCAAATTTCTCAGCTTTAGTTGGAGCATCAGCCACAGTAGTATCGCTCTCAGCTCTCTTCCTGCAATAAATTGAAGTAATGAACAAAATAATCGGGGAAAACACAGATCACAAATCATTTTTTTAAAATAAAAACAAGCAAAAGGTTATCCTTTTAATTTACCATTACCTCCTAATTAACAACATAGCAATCTGATTAAAAAATTTAAAAAACAAAAAAAGTAAAAATCATTAAATAATAGCATACTAACACAAAAGAACAACAATTAGAACCGAATAACTTAATGGGAAAACCTCAAATTAATCAATTTTCCAGTTAAACAAGGAGTAGATAGTATATATTAAAGAAAACCGTAAAAATCATCGAATAATAGCAGAGTAACACAAGTGAACAATCATTAGAGCAGAAGAACTTAATCGGAGAAACTCAAATTACCCATTTTCCCAGGGAAATAAAGAATAGAAATTTAAGAATCATAAAGGAAAAAGAAGAAGAAGAAAGGGGTACTTGAAGGAGGGAATGGAATTGCGGAAGAGGTCGATCCAGGCAATTTCCGTAGGTGTGGGCTTTCGAGGATTATCGGAAGGGAATCTATAGGGAATGGTACATGGCCTGTAGTTTGATTCGATAGGCGTTGTCAGCAATGGAAATGGCGCCATCTCTGAATCGCTCTCCATTTCTTGGTTTTTCTTGATGGGGAATATAAGAAACAGAAACTGACGGCAAGCGCAACGAAAACAAGCCGCTGAAGCTCGTTCTGAGTTTTTCCTTTCTATTTTCTCTTCTAGTGATCAAAGCAGAACCAACGAGTTCAATACTTAAACATCATCTCCTTATTCTTCTACTTATACATATCGAAAAAGGGGAAGAGAATGTTCTTTATTCCAAAGAATAAAGGCTTATATACTTGAAGTATATTAACATTTTTATTCAGATATTTAATGTATTTTTTATCAAAATAAATATATAAAATATATTTTTAGTTAAATTAAGTATTTAAAGTATACTGATCGTCAGAATCGACTCATTTTTAAATCCGAACAGCTTTAAAGTTTGGATGTCACTCTTGTTGCGAGTATCGAATTGCAGCAAGAATGCAAGGTTAGTTCGGACGGCATTGTTAGGGAAGTTGGGATGTTGCGGTAGATGGTGCGATGTTGGAGTAAATCACCACTGGGCTAGAGAAAGCTGAATGTTGATGGCGCGTGTTGTCGGCAATCAGGGCTACGGCTTGCGGGAGCGCGGTACAAGATAATTTCGGCAAGTGGGTAATTGGTTTTTTGAAGTGTATTAGAATTTGCTCAGTCCTTGAGGCAGAACTTTGGGGAATTTTTAAAGGTTTGTCGACGATTTGGTTTTTGAGTATTCTGCGGCTTATTATTGAGACGAATTGTGCGGATGCTACCCGAGCTATCAATTCAGCTAAGGATAGTCCATCGTTGCTCGGTCTTGTATCGCATATTATGGATATGATGTCTTGTAATTGAGAGGTACGTTTAGAACATGTTTCCTGTAATCAAAACAAGGTAGATGATAGTATGACTCGTTGCGCTTCGTTTGAGAATTTGATTTGCCGACGCTATTTGGATCCACCTGATGATATTTTGCCTCTTTTAATGGCTCATGTTAATGCTTGAGTTGTTAGTTTGTTTTGCTTTTCTTGTCAAGGTTTTTCCTTGTTATGAACATTTTATTATTATTATGTGTACTTTTTTTCGAAAAAACTTTGATACACATGTGTGAAACTTTAGTTTACACGTGCCTTTTAGTTTTAGGGGTTATGGTTTTAGTTTAGGGTTTAGGGGTTTAGGTTGTAGGATTTAGAATTTAAGGTTAGTGTTTAGAATTTAGTGTATAGAGTTTAAGGTTTAGGTTTAGTTTTTTAGGGTTAGGGTTAGGAATTTAGGATTTGGGTTTTTATAGTGTAATACACAGGCTTATGTAAAATTAATTTTACACAACATGTGTATCAAAGTTTTACCCCATTTTTCCTCCATTTAAGTTGGTCAGTTTTTTTAATAAGGCAACAAAATAGTAATCATTTTCTAATAAAAAATATATTTTTTGATCAAAATAGGTACATAAAATATTTTTCGTCAAAGTAAGTGCCTAAAGTATATTTTCTAGTCAAAATAGGTACCTAAAATATTTTTAGTCAAAATATGTACGTAAAGTATTTTCATATAAGTTCCTAAAAGTTGTCATGTGATATTGACTAAAAATACATTAGGTACCTATTTTAACTAAAAAACATACATTAGGTATCTATTTTAACAAAAAAATATTTAGGTACATACTTTGACGAAAAATACTTAGGTACCTATTTTGACCAAAAAATATACTTTAGGTACTTAATTTGACTAAAAATATACTTTAAGTATTTATTTTGACCAGAAAATACTTAAGGTACCTAAATGAAAAAAAATTGTTAGATATAATAATTTGAAAAATATTTTTGGACTTGTTTGAATATTTTGAAATCTTATTTAAAGTCCAAACAACTTGAAAATATGTTTGAAAAGGTTTTATAGGTTTTTAACATGTTTAAAACGCTTTTTAAATGGCCAAAATATCATTTTTACAAGGCCCGTACCGATACACCTTGGTTCATATCGATACCATTTTTGAAGATCATTTCCAATAAGCAAAACTCGTACCGATATAGTTTCTGCAGTATCGATACAAGGCTGGTGGTATCGAAACCACCTTGATGGTATCGAAACCAGCCTGGTTTTTCAGCCTTCAACGGCTATTTCCATAACAGGCACCGTATCAATATGCCCACTCGAGTATCGATACCGAAGGCACCAGAAGTGGAAATTTTGCATGGAAATCAATCTACAATAGCTCCAAATCAATCCCAACGATCACCAACGTCTAGGAACTCATTCCAAACATAAATACAAGCCTTGGAACACTTGAAGATGGTTAAAGAACACATCCAAGCAACATGATCAAGAGAAATTTGTAACACCTCGAAAATCAGTCTAGTCAGAATTGGATCCCAGCGATCAAAAATTCTAAATCGAAATGTCTGAATATTGCATTGTTATTGACCACGTGGGTTAGTTTCATTGATAATGGATCTTAATTGGGACTAATTTCTAGTTAGAGACCTTGTTGGAATGCAAAACTCTGAAAATTGGCTAGGCGTATCGATACAGTAGGACCTGTATCGGTACTACCCAACTGTTTCCTAACTTACTGAACTTGAGCTAACCGTATCGATATAGGCTATGGGTGTATCGATATGGGTCACTGTTAAAATCTGTTTTAGTGACCAAATTGAAAAGATTGACAATTAGAGATGATTCACCTACTTGCTTGCCACCCCTTCATGTGGGAATGATCTGAAAGGATGACAATTGATTATCAATTGCCTAAATTGGTAAAAAGAGCTTAAAATGATGGATAATAATAGTTTAAATTTTCCTTTGCCTAAAGGAAACTTTCCTATTAGTCTTTAGAGAGGTGGGGAAATGATTAAGGCCTTAGCTCCTTATCAAGGGATAAAGAAAAGAGCTTTCATCTTTGTTTTGCCTATCACTATAACCAAATCTCACCCTTTGTCTTGAAATAAGCAAGCACCTCCATTGTTGTTTTCTTCACCAAGCTCAAGCACACACATCTCCAATTGAACTCCTTAAGCTTAAGTTTTCTTTGTTTCAAAAGCTTCATCCCATAGCTATCGGTTGGGCAAGTAAAAGCCCTAAATCTATTGTTGATTCCATTGACTATTGAATGCCCAATTTTAAGTTATGATTCTCAAAACTAAACCCTTGTTCTTCAAGTTTTGACCTATGAACTTATTGAATAGCTAATGGCTATTCCAAGATTAGAAATGTGTATCGATGATGTTATATCGATTATAACACTTCTTTATTGATTTCTCCTAGCTCAAGAATTGGAGGAAGCTAGTCCATCATCTCTAAAACAAGCTAGGAACAATGGAATTACGATCTGAGAGCCTTAGGAGCTTCAGAATTCAAGGTGAATGTAGTTGGAGTCTCGAGAGTTGGCTAGGTGCCATCTCGAATCATCGATTATTGCTTATTGTATTGCTAACCATTGTATTGAAGATTTATACATAAAACCCTATTGAAAGTCACATGGGTAAGTATTGCATTGAAATCATGTCCGAAACATCGTTATTGTTACCATGGAAAGCATTGAAGCATTGCCATATTAAGCTATGGAATATTGAACATTGATTATTGCATATTGCCATTGAGACATTGACATATGTTATTGTTATCGAGTTACCGCATCGAAACATTATTATCGAATCATTGCCATTGAGTTATTGGTATGAATCATTGCTATTGAACTATTGTTATTGAATTATTGCCATTGATACATTGATATTGAATCATTGATTATCGAACCTTGGGATCGAGAGTATTGGATACAATTGGCATGCCATAGAATTCATGAGCTCATTGATACGGGTTACGACCTTTATTGTGGTGCGGCGAAGGGATATTGATGTGTATTGGTCAAATTGGTGCGGCTGAGGGAATATGACTAGACCATTATTGATATTGGTGCGGAGGTGGAATTCGCGTATCCATATATCGTGAAATCGATCCAAGGAAACCATTGAGTATTGCTATTGATTACTGATATGAAATCATTGATATGTCACTGGTTATTGTTGTTATGATGATTATTGATGCCACGTTACATGTTGAGCATGATAACTATGCCATGAGGTATCATATGCTCAATGTTAGTATAGTTAGACTTGTCATTGAAGCATGTTGATATGCATACCATGCTCATACATTGTTATGGGTACCTCACTTAGACTATGTAAGTCTAATGCATTCATCTTCCACATTTCAGGTTAAAAAAATGTTTTAGATCGAGATTGTTGCTAGCTAGAAGTTCGGCAAGTCACCACAAGTTTAGAGTAATGTGTTTTGTCTTTTTGAACTCCTAGAATGGTGGCAAAGTAGTTAGACTAGTTGAATCTGACCTTTCGAGTATGTATGTATTGGTTATGTTATGTATAAGTCTTAAAGGCTTTAAATGACACTCTGGTTTTGGCTAAAAGTAGTTAAAATGGCATAATTGGCTTAAAAAGGTAAAATCATGGTAAATGGATTCATATTGGCATGAGTTTGACATGCTATTAGAATTATGGATTAATAACTTGCTGGTAAAATTTCATGGCATTTGGACACCGTTCAACATGTTAAATTGATTAAAAACCAGCTAAAATATGTCATTACAGTACATATGTATCGATACAGGTCTAATTGTATCGATATGGTCAGGTATATCTGGACCTGGTTAAACAGAGTGTATCGATACACAAAATGGGGTGTATCGATACAGACTTGGGCAGCGAGGTCTAGAAAATAAATGGCATCGATACGACTCCAGATGTACCGATTCGAGGTTAGTTAATTCTGTTAAAAGACTTAAACTACAGTTTTAAATGCTTTATATAATGGTCACTAAATTTAGTAAAACCTAATCGGATGGTTTAATGTTATCGAAACAACATGAAAATTTATGGGAACATTGTTAATGTATTGAATTTCAGTATTGCATGGCTAATTACAAAAATGGACCTTTAAATTATCAGATTTATAATTTAGTCCCTAAAATTTGTGAAAGTTGGAAATTAGTCCTAATTGACTAGACATTGTTTTAAATGTGATTATTGAGCTAATATTGACATTGAGTAACATTTGAAAGGTAATATGTTGATTAAGTGTTATCCATTATTTGAAATTTATCGCACCGGTCACCGTATCGTTCATCAGTAGCACTCTCCGACCCGGCTCTCTACCAGGCCGGGAAGGGGGTGTTACAAAATTAGCTTTAAGTCTTATTATTTCATTTCTCTTGTATATAGTGTTTGAGAGAGTGCTTAATTGTAAATCATTTGTACTAGTGTGAGCTTAAATTCTTGTAAACACCCACCTAAGTAAGGTTTTAGAGTTTACATAAATTATTTGTAAAAGGAGAGGTTCTAGCTTAGCCTTAGACGAAAACTAGAGCGGTTCTATCTTAGCCGTTAAAAGATAAGGCTGTAAAGGTTTCCTCCTAAGCCTTGAAAAGGGGACGAATTCATAGTAAATTGAGAAATCCTTAGTGGTGTGCTAAGGTAGTGGATGTAGGCTTTAGCTTAGAAGCCGAACCACTCTAAAATCATCGTGCAATTTGTCCACTATTTATCGGTTTTAGCCAATTCATTCGGGAAGCAATTTCAACCCACTTGGAGCTATCTCGGTTGATCGGTTCGAGCACCATCAAGCTTATCAAAATTACTACTTTAAGTACTTATTTATGATATAAGACAAGAATAAACTACATATATAACCATCCGACAAATAACTATTTATTCTTTTAAGCGCTTAACATTTAAATAAGTGCTTAAATTATAATTTTTTCAGTTAGGTGTCTAAACTATTTTTTAGTTAAAGTATGTATATTTTATTCTGTAACTTAAATAAGGTTTTTTTGTGGTAGATGTTAAAAATTTTCAGTTATTTAACTAAAACACGACACGAGCCTATTTTCGTTAATATTCTTGATTTTTATTTTTTTTAAAAATCTTTAAATCTATATAAAAAATTCAAAAACTTTTGATTTCTCTAAAAAAATCCCACAAACTCTAATCTTAAATACCTAAATTTCTCCTATCGGATCACTGATTTAACCGTCACCGACCACCATTGCCTTCGTCGGACTCTCACGACTGAAAACCACATCATCATATCATCGAAAACCAACGAATGAATCGTCAATTGCATTGTCGATGAACATCTAACAATTGAGAAAAAAAGAAGTCTATTGTGTTTCTGACTGACGGATAGAGGGTTGAGGATGTCAAACGGTAAGATACACGGCGCTTGAGCGATGAACGGTGAACCACCGACATGTGGGGATGTAGGACGATGAAGGATATCTGATTTGAGAATTTGGTTAAAAGAAATTAAAACTTTAGGTTTTTTTTTAAAAAACCATAAATTAAATAAATAAAAAAACATGCCACATGACATGTTATAATTGGATAACGAAATTTTTTTAACGGCCGTCGATAGAAAAACTTTATTTGGGTTACAGTATGAAATGTTAGGCACTTATTCTGGCCAAAAAATACTTCAGGCACCTGACTATAAAAATATATAGTTTGGGCACTTATTTGACGATTAAGTATTTTTTAATTACTAGTTTTTAGGGGTAAACATTCGATAAAGTCGAGTAAAAAATTTCAAGTTAATTGAGTTGACAAGTTTTATTTTATAAAAATCTATTTGAGTCGAGTTTATGTAATTTGAGACGGACTATTTGAGCTTATGTTCAAATTAATTGTAAACATTTATCTTGTTAAGACACTAATGAGTTACAATTTAAACAACCTTTTTTAACCCTACATGATTTATATATATATTTCTTCATATGTGATATACATATATCAAGCAGAATTGATAGACTCGACTCAAACTTAAAAATTGATCCACTAATACTAAAAATTTCGAATTATTCAAAGTTTCATATTATAACTCAAAATTTATTTAAATTTTTTTCATTTTGCTCATCCAATTTTCTTAAAGTTATAAAATATTAAATTATCTATATAGCTTGCCCTTATATGAAATAATGGATTACAAATGTTCATTAAATAATTATAATATAATTTACGGTTTTAGTCACCAAGTTATGAGATTAGTTATATTCTGATCATTAAATAAAAAATTAATTAAATTATTAAAAATATGTTTTCATTTTATTCTTGTAATTGACTGTTAAAAATTTATATATTCTATCAATTTAGCTATAGTTTGAAATTTGATAGACTCGATATCCTCAACCGTTTGTGCTTGTCAAATGGTGGAGAAGATGTATTTTGGGTGTATGATGTGGAAGCAAAAAGATAGAAAAATAGGGACAAGGATTTAGAGTAGTTTGGCTTTTTAACCAAAGCCTACATCCACTACCTTAGCTTCCTACTAAGGATTTTCCAAATTCACTCTTGAATTTCTTCCCCTTGTCTAGGCTAAGGAAACAACCTTTACACACTTAAAGATTTCTAACCCAAAGCTTGAGTAAACCCTCTTTTACAAAGAAAAATAAGAGCAAACTTGTGAATCCCTCTACAAGGTGTTTGTTTGCACTCTTAAGCACTCACCCAATCCTAAAACACTTGAGCATACATTCACAATTAAGCTCACAAGTGTTGTCTATACAAAAAAAAATTGACAAATTGAGTACTAAGACATTTTTTATCATATAATTGTTGACTTGACGATCATTAGTCTTTCATAGATGCTTGGAAGTCCCTTTTATACTCTCAAATGAGTTCATAGCCGTTGGAGACCGTTGGGGATAAATTAGAGCCGTTGGAGCTTTTATTTCTCGCAATAAATGAAGTTTTGGAGCTGACCGTATCGATACGCGGGTAGCCGTATCGGTACGTGCTCTTTAGAAACTAGCCATTGAGCTCTTTCCAGCTTATGCGTATTGATACATTTAGGAGGTATTAGTACGACTTGCAATTTAAAAGACCGTTGGAAAAATAGAGGTTGGGGGTTTTGGCCGTTGGGGTTTTTGCCACGTAGGCGTATCGAAACGACCCATTTCCGTATCGATACGGGCAAGCCCTGTATCAGTACGAGTTTTGACAATTTCAAATAGACTGTAACTGAATCCCTAAGAAGTATCAGAACGGGATATACCGTATCGATACAGTTGAGTTGAGAACTTAGGTTTGGCTACTTTAAAACGTTTCAAAAGCACTTCAAAACCTTTTGAAACCTTCTCAAACATATTTTCAAGTTGTTTGGACTTAAAATCTTTTTTGAAATCTTTTTAATTTGGTCCAAAATTATTTTTCAATTATTATATCAAAACAAATATCCTAACAAAATTGTTCAATAAATTAATTTTTATATTTAAAAATTGTATCAATTTAGTCATTAAAACACATCAACCATCATCATCCCGATTGCCATCAAAGAATTCATGGTATTTGAAAATGTTAAAACCTCGTACAATTATTAGGGGCGAATAAAACTGGAGTCGACTTGAAAAAAATCAAATTTTGACTTGACTAAAGTTTGAGTGATAAAATAAAATTCGATTTTTAAATAACTCAATTTTTTTAATAATTAGTAGATCGATTTTTAAATTCGAGTCAGGTCTTCCAACTCTATCTGATATATGTATATTGCATGTGAAAAGATATATATATATATATATATATATATGTGTGTGTGTGTGTGTGTATTGTATATGACTATATAAAGCCATTTAAATTAGAATCAATTAATACTATAACATTATAGATATTTACAATTAAATTTAAAGAGAGACTCATAATTTACTTAACTATTAGTATTTCATAAACTCGACTAAAAATTTCAAATAAAATTTAAATCGTAATATATAATTTGTCAGCCCAACTCGAAAATTTTTGACCCACTCAATCGGATACTCACTGATAACTTATAACTTAATAGATAAATCAATATGTAATAGTTGATTTATTGTCGTCAATTAAATTTTAAAAAAGACACACGTCATAGATCAGAGAACAATTAATTTTAAAATTATCCATATTTTTGCAGTTTTAAAGTTGATAACTTTTTATATATAAAATTATATACCATAGATTAATAGTTAATAGATTGATAGTAATGAATCACTACCAAGAATATTATTAATATAGGTATTGATGATTATAGAACTCCATATTAAAATAAGGTACCTCTTAGGGTGCGGCTAAAATAAGACTCTACACAAATTCTTATAAAAATGATAAGAATTTATGTAAAATCAAGTAATAATATAAGTAAAACTGAAATTCTTACTAACTAAATAATAATTTTTGTAACTATATAAATTCTTATCAACTAAATAAAAATTTGTGTAGATTTTAATTTAGGTAAGCATATGTGTAACTACATGAATTCTTATATTATAAGCTAAATTCTTACTATTTGAGTAAGAATTTGTGTAGCTGCATAAATTCTTACCAACTGAGTAAGAATTTGTGTAAGCCTAGATTACTTGAGCAAGTCAAGACTCAAGAGTTCGATTCCTAACGTTGTGAATGAAACAAATTAAATTAAAAAATCATCTCATAACAGGTCTCTATAATACCCGATCCGAATTAGCCCGTCAATAAATTAGATATTTGTGTGGTTATAAAAAAAGTCATTTCATCGTAGACTTATTTTACTCAACCATGAAGCAGAATTTGACAAATTCAACACTGAAAATGGAACGCTACGACGAGAAGGAAACATGACACATCTCATCAGGCACTTTCAAATAACCCACCAATCCATCCATAAGTAACATGATGAACTGCTTCCATTGTTATTGATACATTGGGATAGCCATAATTCCACTCCCCTTGTGAGGCAGCAAGAAAGACTGAGTGTGATCACTTGAGGAAGAAGTATGCCTGTGCATGTCCTTTACAACTCCTCTCTCGAGAGGCTAGCTCTTCCAGGTGGGATGTATGATGTATATGCTTTAATAATGGACACGTACACATCGATTCCTTTCAAGTACTCGGCTTGGTTTAGAAACTGCAGTAAGGAAGAAAAGACAACAGTCAGATACTCAGATCACATGCCTGCTACTCAGAACAAGGCAAACAAACATGCTGCCAATGGTGAGTAACTGCTTGAAATTAAGATGTAACCGGACCAAGGAAAAGAAAAGACTTTCAACAGATCAAAGACAATGGCCCATCAATCAGAATATAAATTGGCAGCAATGATGTACCTCATTATGGTCATGAAGCAAAACAGGAGTGTTGGCCATAGGTGAAAAACCAATAGCTGGCAGGCCCACTTGCCGAAAATAGCAAGCATCTGTAGAGGCGGGAAAAATCTCTGGTTTCCCGACCTTTCCATTAGCTTTCTTGATAGCTTCTTCCAACAGAGTCCACCATGGATTAGAACTGTCAGTGGCAGTTATGAGTGGCCTTCCCAGGTAATCAACGGTGGTACCCTTTTGCTTAAACTGCAGACAGAAGCAACTAGTTCAGGAAGCAATTCAGTAGTAAGCAAACTGCAAAACACCATGTGAAACTCACACATATGGGAATCTTTTTCTTTTCCTAAAATTTATCATCTTTGTTTCCAATGGAATGCCCCAATATTGTATTTAGACAGTAGCTCAGATGATATACAATCAATACAAATTGACGAGTGTCATTATCTTCGAAAAGCGGGAGAGGGGAGTGTTTATAACTTGGTATGGTAGAATAAAATATTGAACAAACCATAGGAAGTCACCATATTGATTCCAAGTCAAATATTGCAGGATCCCGTGAAATTTTGTGCTAAAAGATTTTGGAAACATGGTACACCACCCTTTTACTTATTACTGAATGCCAACTTTTTCTAAGAGAGTGCGCTTCATTTGCTCTACCTCAAATGACATGTTTCGTGAAGCAGGTGCCCATTCCTCAGCTAGCCGTTTCTCCAAGGGTTCTACATTAGCTGTCGGTGGTACTCGAATATCGAAACCAGCTTCTGCTTCAGATGGCTGCAAATTCATAACAAAAGCCTGGCAGAAAAAGATAAAAGAACCTATGTTAGAGGTAGATATATCATATATCACCATTCTTTTACCATTAATGCAAGGAATATATATGTGTTTGTGTATGGCTACTGTCTAGGCAACAAAATTGATTAAAGACCAGCAGCATGATTGTAAGAAATAGGGGAAAGAGAAGAAAGACCAAAAGACCTAACTGACCATGCATTAACTGATTGAGAAATTTTATCACAGAAAGTTTAGCCTTTAATTCCTTTAACACCCAAGTGCTCTAAGGAACTATGAAACGAAAATTAATTAAAAATCGTTTTCCATCTTTGATGAAACAAAGTAATTATGCCACAACTTTCAAAATTGATAGATACTTAACATATAAAGACTTCAGATTGGCACAAGCAAATCAACTTTTGCAATGACTCAGAAAATTTGTCTATTCCAAACATCTCAGATCCAGTAAAAGTCTCGCAGGATGCTTCATATTAATTGTCAGAGTGTGCACCTTATGAGTTGTATAAAGATTCATGCACTAATATTTTCTAAATAGAAGAGATTATCCATTTCTTTCAGTTTTCCTAAGTGTTTGAAGACTGAAATGGAATGAACTCATTAGGCCTCATAAACTATTAATGCATTTGGTTATATCTTCAGTGCTTTCATGATAAACATCTGAAGCTAAATAATTAAGAAAAACAACTCGCGCAGTCAAGCTTAGGTACAGTGCAGTAAAATCTACAGATATCATAATTATTAGTTTATTACTAGTAAGTAATACAAGTAAATTCAATTAACTACGAAAGGTCAAGAAGAAAAGGTTTCAGCACCTAATAATCTAAATTTCTAGAGACTTACAGTGGGAGAAGGCGTGCCAGCCTTCAGCGAGGCCATGTTAACCGAAATGACATCTCCTTCACTTTTCAAACCAGCTTTGATCAAATCAAACTGTGAAGCCCTGAACCTCCTGATAATCTCAATGCTCTTGAAAAGGTTCTCCATTGCACTATTGTCATAAAGCTTCGCCCCGTGTCCGGGAGCTCCTGTAGACTTTAAAACCAACCACCATGGCGTCCTCTCCGCATAGAACAACCTGTAATTCTCATTGGGCGAAGCCAACCCTGTTTCTCAAACAACATAAGTTCTAGGCCTCACATTGCCCCCATTGCATATAATTATTAACTATTAGCCATTTCAAACATGATTAGATCTTTTCATTTGGGTTTACCTTCATCAAGCACTATATCAACATTCATACTCTTGAAGACATCGGAGTAAGCAAACTTCTCGACACCGTCATGGCCGCCGATCTCCTCGTCGGGGACAAACGACAAGTAAAGAGACCGTTTAGGCTGGAACCCATAAGACTTCAACTTACGAATAGCCTCCAGATACTGCATCCCAACGCACTTCATATCCTGGGAACCTCGAGCGAAGATATTGCCTTGTTCATCGATGTGAGCTCCAAGAGGAGGATGAACCCACTTCGAATACTCAGACGGGACGACATCGGTGTGGGAGTTGAGTAGGATAGAAGGAAGCGAAGGGTCGGAACCTGGCCATTTGAGGATGACGAGTGGTTTCCCTTTGACGAACTCTATGACCTGGGATTCTAAAGAAAGGGATTCGGATTGGGTTAGGAGAAATTGGGTCGATTTCTCGTAGTCTGGGGATGGTTGGGCTGTGTTGATTCGAAGGTATTCTTGGAATCTTGATATGATTTCGGATTGTTCATCTTCGGTTGGCGGCGTTGTTGAATTTATGAGGACGGGAAATAGAAGCAGAGAAAATAGAAGAAGATGATGAAGCGGGAATCGATGATTGAAGTTGAATGGTTTCCCCATCGATTTGATTCAGTCGCTTCTTCGGTTCACTACTTCGAGTTCGCCAAATCTCAGCCTTTAGTTACACATGAGTGACTGAACACAACTCTTCGAGGTCAAAGCTCTTAACACTAATCAAGTTTTCATTGGGTTAAATGCATATTATACCCCTTAGCTTATCCATTTTATCATTTTAGTGGCTAGAAAAATATATATATATTGACAAATTCTAATCTTATCTAGAAGAAAATAGAAGGAAAGAGAGCTTCTAATGACTACAACCTATGATCTAAAAAAATATAAAAAATAAATATAAACGGCATAATTAATCGGTCAAAAAAACTTATTTATACATATTATTTTAATCCATATGCAATTTTAAAAGTTATATATATATATATATATATATATATATATATATATATATATATATATATATATATATATATATAATACGAATAGTCACATATCAAGAACTAACAAACAACCAATTTTTTGAAGAAGATTGATAATATTTTTATCAACCAATTACAAACTGCAATAACTGAAATCATGTGAAAGACGTTAATTTGATCATATCATCGGTTATCATATTAGTTTTACGTGAATTCATTTAATATTCGTTACTCAACTTTTCGTATGAAAATTCGCAAATTGCTCAAAACCAACTACAAGGAATTGTGAGCAGCACCCGAATCAATAATTAGTTTAACAGCTTGACCACAATCGATAAATATATTAAATTTTATTATATTGAAAAAAATTATGTAAAAATGATATAGTGATTATTGATGAAATGATAGATAATCTATATAAATCTTATTAAAAATGAATATGATTCTTAGAAGTAGGAGAATTTACTCTAATATTGTTGTTGAATTTTTCCCCCAAAAAATATGGTACTCCCTAATTTATTTCCAATAATATAGTGAATTAATGTAAAAATTAGAAGTCGAACTACTTTCACCCCGATTTTGAACAGTATTTTTTCAAAAAATATTAAAAAATTACATCCTACATTATTCAAAGACGGATTGTTTTCTCCATGTTTTCAAAACAGTGGTGAGTTATCAAGCTGTTGCCGCGGGGCAACCATCAGGGCTGCCTACACTGTTCAAAAAGGGTCAGCCTTCTATCCGACTTCAAACAATGTTCAACAGAGGATTGTCCAGGGGTGACAGGTACGCAGGGCAGTGGTGCAGGGGCAAGGTGGCATGCATGCCTCATGAAGGTAAGTAATTTATTTTTAATTTAAGTATGTAAGATTGATTGAATGGTTGGTAGGTGGGTTGGGTTGTTGAGATTTAAAGTGGTTGAGGTTAAATAGGGGTTGAAGATAGGTATTTTTTGTGATGAAAATTTTGAGAAGATAGAGTAAAGAAGAAGAAGATTTGAAGGAATTGTAAGTAGATATAAGATATGTAGTTTATTTTTGTAATATTATTTCAATTTAGTAGATTTATTTTTAATGTATATATGTTTTTGTAGTTATTACAAATTATTTTAGTTAAAATTTTGAATTTTATATTGTTTATATTTTTAAAATTTTAAAGTTGAATTTTTGATATTTCAATTTTTTGTGTTAAATAGGTGGCTAAAGAAAAGAAATTTTTTGAAGAGATTGAGTAAGGAAAGGAAGATTTGAAGAAAATATAGTAAGTATGACAAATAGATGTGTATTATTGTTTACTTTTAAGTTCAAGATTTTTTAAAAAAAATTGAAGTTGATGTTTGAATTTTTTATGTTTGAATATTTTTATTGTTTAATTTATGATTTATTAGATTTATTTATAACGATTTTTGAAAAAAATGAGTATATTGGGACTAAAATGAGTATATTGAGAAATTTGAGTATTAATGAGTGAAATATTAATTTTTAGAGGATTTTATAGAATATTGGCGGAATGTGATTGGATTTGTTAGTTATTGAATGGAATGAATTTTGTTAAGGAAAAATAGGACTTGAATGATCAAATTAGTTACTAATTTGTAAAAATCTTAAAATTGAAGAATTTTAAAGGCAAATTACCGAATGATATAGAGACTAAGGATAACAGTTATATTATTATTATTAGTAGTAGTAGTAGTAGTAGTAAAGAATGTTTTTTACTTTTATTTTTAAATTTTTAAGAAAAAAACATTTTTTAATTTAGGAGTTGGCAATTAGTTAAAAAAATATGGATGTTTGAATTAGTATTTTAATTTAGTAGTAAGTTGCATTATTTAGGAAAAATAATACAAATTTAAGAGTGAACAAGTGAAATTTTAATTAATTAATGATGATTGATTGATTTAAATTTAATGTAATAAGTTGATTTTGTTAGTTATGTAAATTAAAATATTATGTACTAGTTTTTTAAATTGCATGTAGTAAAAAATATGGATGTTTGAATTAGTCTTTTAATTTAGTAGTGTAGTGGAATTGAAATTTAAACAAAATTTATAATATCTTTAGTTTAATTTTTTTAATTTGTTAAAATTCTACGAAATTTAAATTCTAACTCTAATACATTTACTTATTGTAATAAATGTATTAGAGTTAAAATTTAAATTTTGTAGAATTTTAGCAAATTAAAAAACTAAACTAAAGATATTATAAATTTTGTTTGTAAACTTTAGTTGATTATGTTTATTGGCAAATTATTTTTTTAATGTAGTAGATTTAGTCATGGGTCGTAATATATTCTTACTTGTCCTGTAGGATGGATGAGCAAACTCCTCTATTGCGATTACATGATCGACACATTATTAGTTTGACGGTTGATGAGATGGTACAATTTTGTTAATAATTTTTTTATTATAAATTCAATTATGTTAATAATATTTATTTATTAATGTATTAATTACAAGATGTTGAGGATACATTTAAGCATCATCTGACCATTGCCAAAAATTATCCGGACGATCGAATCATTAAATGGTTACAAATTTATGGATTTTATCATGCGATATTTATTCGGGGGTACAAGTTGGTGCCCATGTTGATTGCCGCTCTGATTGAGTGTTGGAGGCCAAAAACCCATATGTTCCATATGCCGTGTAGGGAATGCACGATCACACTTGAAGACGTGGTCATGCTTATCAGGGTCTCGGTAAACGGGGCACCATTGACCGGGGAACCGTTGATCAACCAGACGGAAGCTACACTTGAAGCAATTTGCTCATTTTACCTTGAGAAGGTGCCGGATAAATCAAATTTGAAAGGATCTCGTGTGAAAATGAGTTGGTGACAAAGTAAATTTAAACTCTATTTGATATAATTCGGATGATGTGATTTATAATTCCAGTCGAGCTTATATTCTGCAACTCATTCGAGGTATAATGATGCCGGATAAATCTGACAATCTTGTTCATACACGGTATCTACATTTTTTGAAGTATCCGTAGGAAGCTGCTAAATATAGTTGGAGATCAGCAATATTAGCATTCTTGTATCGTGAGTTGTGCAAGGGCGCTAAAATAAAAAATGGTCATAAGGTTTAGGGTATTGATGGATGTTTGTTGTTGCTACAAGCATGGGCTTGGCAGCGACTTTTTTTTGACACCGTTTACTCGAACATCGATACAGCTCCCTCTTGTCACCGAGTAATTATCTTGATTATGAGTTGAATTTTTAAATTAAATTTATTTATTTTTAAAACATTATTGTGATTTGTATGTAGATGTTGCGAGAAAAAAAACGCACACGGGATTGACGAACATCAACTTGAGAGTATTTAGAGCTTAGATTGATTTGTATTGTCAAGAGCAGGTATCTGGTTAAATGTATTGTTTACAATTTAGTTAAATATTTACAGTTTATTATTTACATTATAGTTAGATGTCTTATTATAATAATCCTTATTTTTGCAGTTTATTTGGATACCGTACAACGATGGCCGTATTTTTGTATCGGATGATCTGATGAAGGATTCTAATCAGTGGTGTAGTGTTACACCGTTGATCCACTTTGCGATTGTCGAGTTCCACTTTGCCGACAGGGTGCTGAGGCAATTTGGCTTCCACCAGCCCATTTCGCATATTCACATTGATCATGACTATTTGCAAGATTTTGATGGACGCAGCAGGACAGAAGTAAATTGGGAAACCACACACGCCGACTACATTAATATGTGGAACAATAGAGCTTCAACATTATCGTTTCGCACTCCAATCCAAAGGGATGATTTTGATTTTCAGAGGTCAGAGTACCTGATCTACTTTTTTAATAATGGAATGTCGTACTTAACTTCGGACGATGGACGTGAAGAATGTCGAAAATATAAGAAAAAATATGGTGGTAAGGGTGAATCCTCTAAGAGTGTAGCGGGCGCATCTCAAAATCCTATTTGGAGTAGAAACCCCGAAGGTTGGCCAACCACGTGGGTACAATCAAAAGTAGGCCCGACAGTTATATAAGAAAAGGAACCGGCTCTTACATATGTACAAACTAGTAGTTGGCCTGAGCTCCTCAGATACTCACGGGTTTAATGATGTTGTTTTATACACACCCGAGTTTTTTCCTCCACAGTCACCCATTACGCAAACTTTGGACAGAACATGGATTTTCAGGAAATGCAAAATTTCTTGAATTCACCAGAGTTGATGGGAGGGTAAAACGGTTACATGGATTTGTTCACAACACTGCCTCATATGCCCTCCGTGACTGAGGATGTGAGCTACACTGAAGAGGATGCTGAAGAGGATCCCAAGACACCATAGAGGCCACAACTTGCTGGACACCCGCCGAGTACTTATCTTTCGACTGAACCCCTTCATGGCCAGAAATTACGCAAGAAGAAATTTTTTTTTTATGTATTTTGTGTAATACATTAGAGACATTTCAATTTGAATTTGAATGTTATTGTTTTTTATTTTTCACTATTTTTTATTATTCAATTAATCTAAAACTAATTATCTTTAGTAATTTGGTGATTTAATATTTAACCTAGGACGTCGTAAAAATTTTAAGTGATTTAATATTTAACCTAGGACGTTGTAAAAATTTGATTTAATCTCGAGACTGCAATTGAAAAAATTCAATACCCATGAATTGATTTAAAAAAATCAATGCATGAATTGATTTCAAAAAAATTCAACTCGATTTGAAAAAATATATTTTTTTGATGTCGGGCAGTGGGTGGCAGGTGACAGTGTTGGAAAAATAAAGAGGATAGTTGAATTGATGTGTTGAAAAAATAAAGGATTAGTTGAATCGATTTGAAAAAAAAATATTTTTTTTCATGAAGACGGGTTGTTGTGTAGGGTAGGGTGAGTAAAATTCGATTCGAATCGATAAAGTTTGAGTGTAAACTCAAATTCCGAAGATAATCAAATAAAGTTTGTAATATATTTTTAATTTGACAACCCAACATTCTTTGTTTGTTTTGGTTTTGGATTATTTTTTTATTTCGATTTAATTATTCCAAAGATAATCAAATTCTGTTTTTTTATTTTAAATACAAACATAATACTTTCGAATACAAACATAATAAATCACTAAGGCATAGGCACATATCTTGGTTCATTTGGACATTTTGATTTCGAATGGCCTTTAGCCCTACATATGGTACATCTTTTTCGTCGTCCATTTTCTCTGTGATGAAGATCCATACTAGTGTAGATGCGAGTCGATCTAGGTCGGCCAGTTGGAGTTTGACGAAGTGTAAGATCCAGTAACAATTTTTCATACTCCACTAACGGCCAGTACTTTGAATTCGCGATCGATAAGAATTCAATTCTGTAAATACTTAACATGTGGTTGAGACTGAAGCATTCATCAACATGTGTACAGGTCAACATTGACGAACATACATGCTACAACTGCACAAGCACAAGGATATCGCCACCTGGAACTCGCCACAATCACACCACCTACATCTAAAATCGACTCGAAATACATTTGAGTGGGCTACTTCGTTGCGGGTTCTAGAACCAACAACATCGAAAGTCTCATTCATTCAGTCTAATGCGTGAACGGTCAGCGACTTTGCATTCTTCACATTATTCTCCATTTTGTCACAATATTAGGAGCTCAACGTTGTCCCCTGTTTATTAAGGACTAGATTTGCTTCCCTTTAACGGACCAAACCTTAGCCAAATGGTAGTACGTCTCTGTCACCAAGCTTGTTATTGGGAGATGACGTGATCCTTTCAGTACTTCATTTATGCACTCCATAAGGTTGGCTGTCATTTTCCCGTAACGTCTATCACCTTCGTTATATGATTGGGCCCATCTTTCTCTCTCGATACTATTGACCCAACTCCAAACACGCTTGCCGTATTTCTGTAAATTTGCCATCGTTCTCTCAAATTCTGGCCGTAGTAGTTGATACCCTGGGCCATAATATATGTTGTTAGCATTTAGAAAATCAAAGCACATAACTGCATGGGAATATATAACGGAGTTTGAAAATGATACTTACCCATGCTTAAAATCTCACTGCATGTATTGATTTTTGAACTGCTTATAACTATTCTTACTAGTGTGACAAACACAATATGCAGGATATGCTGCGAAGGTATCCAATAACTTCTCTCTCGATTAATTGCTGCTTTGATACCTGTCCCTCAATCAAATATAATGCAGACCCCATCTTCTCGGCCAACATGGTCACGTAATTTGGTCAAAAATAAATTCCAAGCTTCCACCGTCTCCCCTTCAATAATTGCAAATGTAATCGAAATATCATTGCTCTCACCATCTTGCGCAACAACAACCAATAGTATATGAGAGTATCTCCCGTACAACCATGTTCCATCGACTTGGATCATACGTTTACAAAATGGAAAGCATTCAATGCATGGCTTGAATACCCAGAATAGTCGATGGAAAAATTAATACCCTTGAAGCAGTTGGCTTTGTCGATCGTATGAATCATTTGTTTGATGCCTCACTATGGTGCCTAGGATGAAATGTGTCACTGCTATCAATAAAGTCGGTAGCTCATTATACGACTTATCGTATCACTGTACACCGAATGCGATGCCTTATCCCTTGCACACCACCCATTCTTGTATTTTATTTGATATTCAAATTGTTGAGCAATGGTTGCTTGAATCGCTAAAATGGGAACCCTTGGATTTGCTTCAACCAACTTCATCATGTGACGTCTTATTACACTCGAGTCTAATTTTGTGTGGTCCTTGTCGATAGATGTTCGTAAACATGTCTGATCACCATTGTACTTTGTGACCTCCCAACGATCTATCTTCTTAAGCTTCAACACTCGAATCTTCCAGTTGCACCATTCTCCATATTTCACACACTTAGCAAAGAAAGTCCTCGGGGTAGATTCTGCAACCACGTAGTCCACATGCTGCATGATGTTATACTCTTTAATTGCCAATATAGCTTCATTCTTTTTATTAAATTGAAGCCCATCAAATAATTCACCATGCTAACTCAAAGTTAATTGGGGCATATCTGGGAATTGCAACGCCCTCATCACATCAAAATCCATCAAGTTCATGTGAGCAAGAGGTTCATAGAATGTAATGTTGACCCCGGTTGGAACAAATTCTCCAACACCAAAATCAGGGGCATCACCAACGTTATCAGGGAACAAATCGAGATGCCCAATATCTTCATCTTCGTTAGAATATTTAAGTGATTCTCCCCATCGACCTCGTAGGTTCTCAACATTAGCATCAACAGTTAGATCAACATCCAGATCAACAGTCGACTCGTATGATGCTACATATATCGACGACCCACCTTAATGAAATCCTCAGCAAACAACTCAACATTTTGAATATTCATAGATTCATGCTCTGCAATCATTATTCCCACATCTGTATTATCTTCGAGAGCTATTGCGGAATATCTGACTAGATTGTGACATGTCAGCCACCGATACCGCAAACCATGAATTTGAGCTCCAATTTTCTCGGATATCTTCTCCTTCATTACTCGAAGCAAGATTTCTTTTTTAAATATTATCTTCGTAGGGCTTTCAAATTCAAATACAATACCGACATCAGTTTTCACAATTTGTCCATTGTAATGGACAATCGCCACAAATCTGTTGTTGCTCATTTTCTCTGCATGTTCAGGAAAAAAATATTTTCAATTATAATACATAAATCAAAATGAACAACTACAATGTCACTAAACCTAATTTTAAATTATACATAACAATAAATACTAATTGCGATTTTCCCACTACTATAATCCTAAACAAAAATAAAACATTCACCGTTCTAACAAAAAAATTAAATTTCAAACAACATAAAATGTATACGGATAAAATAAAATCAAAATTTTAAACCGACTTACAATATTTTTTCCACAACTTTCTTCTTCTATTTCTTCTTCTCATTCTTTACTCTAATTTTTACTCAATTTTCTCTAACAAATTACCTTCAACATAACCTGTTTAAAAAAATATAATTTTCCCTTACATACCCTTACACGAATTTTATCTTCACTAATAAGTTTCAAATCAAAAATTTACACTACCCCTATATAATTTAAAATTATTATAACAATTAAAAAAACAAAAAACTTACTTGACTTGAGGCATGCATGCATGCATGCCACCCTGCCCCTGTACCAAACTGCATCACTGCCACCCCTGCACCCCCATCCGAACACTGTTTGAAGTCGGATGGAGGGTACTCCAACTTTGAATAGGATACGTTGCCCTGGGACGCTGCGACGTGGCGGCATGTGGATAACCGGTCACTATTTGAAGGCGGAGGGAGAATAATCTGACTTTAAACAGTGTTCTTCGATTCTTAATATTTTTTGGTCAATTAGTGTTTAAAAACAGATGGAAATCCATCAGACTTCTGATTTGTACAGTAAATCACCATATTATTGGAAATAATCTGCTAGGGACCATATTGTTGGAAAAAATAACCACAATATTTGGGTAAATTCTCCTTAGAAGTATGATTTTTAATTGTTTATACATAAATTATATAAAAGTATAAAAATAAAAATAAAAATATTTATAATAATGTTGACTATAATATAAAGTAAGGTTAATTAAATATTTTTAACTAAGCTATCATCAAATTAACTCATGACAAAAAAGTGATACCATAAAAGAAGTAGATATTTTTTATAGATAAAATACATAATTGAGTATGAACTCAACGAGTGATTCTAGTAAAAAATGAGAAACTGGGTTCAGCCTAGAAAACTCGAGTTCGAACAACTTTGTGTTGGAGTATGCCCAAATATCAATCATGAGATGGTTGTAAAAGACATACTTATTTTATCTTGTTTATTAATGTCGCAACCCTTTTTAGTAAAGGTTTTGACGTTTTGGAAAACTTTAAAAAATTACGGAGTCGCCACCAATCTTTTTTAAGAAGTGTGATTGGATCACTTTTAAAACAAGGATATTTTGATAAAAACATTTTATTTATCAAAATAACATTTTGGTCCACGAAAAAACAAATAAAAATAGGTTCGGGGGTCGGTTACCTATGGGGAAGGGTTAGCACCCCCACAACGCCCAAAAATTGGTACCTAACTGATTTCGAAAGCATTTTTTAAAACTCGAATTTGCAAGTTCACAAAATTTCGATTTATTTGTCCGCGAAGTGAATGTAGATCTATCTTAACAGCCTTATCGCCCGAGAAATGAACTTTAATCACCGCCAACACTCCTGATGCTAACCTGTCATTTTCGTTTGATAAGACACCGCATTAATTAAGTTTTTACTTTTTAAACAAACCAGAGAAAAGATTAGGCGTATTATTGTTTTTTAGAATTTAGTGTTTAAACCCTAAAGAAATATCTACATTTATTCTAATTATTAAGTTAAAATGCAATTAAGTGTGTTTTATTGAGAATGAAGAAAGTTTTACAACATACAAGTTTCTATTCTAGTTTTTAAGTCCATTTTCCTAAAGTTTAACACACATACAAATATATACATAAAAGGCATAAAGAAATAACTAATTACTTAAATTAAAATAAATAACTAAGCAATTGCTGAGATTAAATAAAGAAAAGGGAATTAGGTTTTCATTTTTTTAAATAGAAAATCTGAATTAGGGATTAATTTGAAAGAAAGTAAAAATGTAGAGGTTAGTTTGAAAACAATTTTAAATTTGGTGCCGAATTGAAAGGAAAAAGGACGAAATTGAAATAATTGAAAATAAAGGGGCTGCGATATAAGAACCGGATAAAAAGGGCGTGGGTTATCGTCGGGTTCGAGACGGTTCAACGGGTTAGTATATATATCAATTATAACAAACAGATTTCATTTTCCCTTATTCATCAAAATAGATCAAACACCTTTTCTTTAAAATCCTCTGTCGAGTTCATCGTGTTCTTCATGAATTGAAGAACACGGTGGTGGTCCGTCGTGCCGACCGCCTTCCACCGGCGCCAGCCGACGGTGAAATTCCCAGAAAGACCCCAAATTTTCCCATATTTTAGGCGACTTTGAAATCACGTTTTTTCCCGTCGGTGCTACGTTAATCAACAAAACCACGATGGCGCAACTAAAACTGAGGTAAAGTAACAATCATTTTCTTTAATTGCTTCTTTAATTGCTTTCGAATTCTGATTACAACTGCTTGCTTCTACAACTTTCGAATACTAGTATGTTTACTATAATTGTTGTGTGTGATTTTTCTCAATTCTTGTTGTTACAATATTTACAATGAGGTTTATATAGCTATTGAATTGCTTGAATTTAAAGCCTGAATCCCTAATATCCTCCTCATTTGATCTTGTCTAAGCTCTGATTTTAAGCTTGTTGCCTTTTGTTTGCTGCTTTAATCTGATCGTTGCTAGATTCTTGCTAAGGCACCAATTTAGAGATCCAATTCCCTCCCGTGTCAGTTGACTTTGCCCCCGATTTGCAGCTAAGGCTCTGGTTTAATGATTTGGTTGTCGGTAATTGTAAGCTTGTTGCCTTTTGTTTGCTGCTTTTGTTTCTTTCTAACTCATTGTTTTATGTTTTTGTTGCCGGTAATTGTAAATGGTATCAGTGAGGAACAATCGGAACGACGTCGACGACGAACAATCGGAGCGAGTAGAGCGTCGGAGAAGACGAAGTGAACGGTCGGAGTTGGAAAGTCGTGCGCGTGGCTGCCATACGCGAGTGGTGATCCACGTGATACGTCCTAAAGCGATCTGAGCTGTTAGATTACATCCTGATCGAACGGTTGTGTAATTGAGGCGCTATATCATCCTCAGCTGGCGCGATCTGCGCCGTTGGATCCTAGATCGATCCAACAGCCTCATTTCAGCTGCGCAAGAGAATAAAGACGAGATTAGGTTTTTTTGGGTTATAAACGGGCCAGTAGGCCTTTTGTATAATGGACTCTATCTATTTAACCGAATAAAAGCAAATGGACCTTGTTCTTTTTAATGGACTGTTTTTAATTTGGGTTTTATACTAACTACTAATTAGAATACTAATATATAACCTAAATTAATTCTAACTATCACAATATGCTATCAATTATACTAATTATAACACTAAGTATACATTATATGACACTTAAACTATTCTAATACTAACATTAATATTTACAACTATAATATATTAACTATGTTATCAATGCCACTTAACTATATTATCAGTATAACACTAATACAACAATACTAAATTAATATAATAACTAAAACGAAGGTGAAAATCAAGTGACAACAGCTGCCCCTCTTTGGTCATTCCGGTGGAATATGAATAGAGCAAAGAAGAGAAGACATTGATTTTCATCAATTACCAAACCGTTAATGCCTGAAAAGATAGGCGAGTTCTATTCTTCTCATGCTTGAATAGATAAGCAGGTTCCATTCTCCAAATGCCCGAACGATAGGCAGGTTCTATTCTCCTTATGCTCGAATAGATAAGCGGGTTTCATTCTCTAAATGCCCGAACGGATAGATAGGTTCTACTCTCTTTATGCTTGAATAGATAAGCGGGTTCCATTTTCCAAATGCCCGAACGGATAGGCAGGTTCTATTATCCAAATGCTTGAATAGATAAGCATGTTTCATTCTCCAAATGCCCGAACGGATAGGCAGGTTCTATTCTCATTCTACTCGAATAGATAAGCAGGTTCCATTCTCTAAATGCCTGAACGGATATGCAGGTTATATTCTCCTTATGCTCGAATAGATAAGTGGGTTCCATTCTCCAAATGCCCGAACGGATAGGCAGGTTCCATTCTCCAAATGCTTGAATAGATAAGCAGGTTCTATTCTCCAAATGCCCGAACGGATAGACAGGTTCTATTCTCCAAATGCTTGAACAGATAAGCAGGTTCCATTCTCCAAATGCCCAAACGGATAGGCAGGTTCTTTTCTCCTTATGCTCGAATAAATAAGCAGGTTCCATTCCCTAAATGCTCGAACAGATATGCAGGTTCTATTCTCTAAATGCCCGAACGGATGAGCAGGTTCTAAAAAGGTTCCATCCTCCTTGTGCTTGGATGGATAAGCTGGTTCCAAAATCTGTCAAAACAAATACAAATGATCCAATTAAGATGCATATGCCCCTAGGGATTTCTAGTCATGAATGCATGTTTATTTCTGTTGCCCATTTTCTTAACAATTTCCTAATAAACACAGAAGAAAACTGTGAAGCTCCAAGAAACTCGGATTATATCATCTCAAACATTTTCTCAACTCTGGCAACAGATGGTGGGTGTCTTGTTTTGGCCCATCCCATCAAAAAATAGTATGATTTCCTTTCATTTCTCTATACTGAATGGCTTTGCACTTGCAATAACTCATCTTTCAATTGGCTTCACCAATTTCTTGTTGTTAAAATTCTATCGTCCATTCCTTGGAAAGCAATATTCACCATTGCCTACTTCTTAATATATTCATCCCTTCCCATGACTTCTGCCTTGATTTTTCAAACAGGGAAGCTCCTTGTTGCTAGGACACTTAAGAGCGAAACTCCGCGGGAATATGGGGAATACATCAGTTTGTCATTATTAATGCATGGGAAATCATCTAAAAATTGTAATTGTATACTTCGATAATAAACTAAATAATAATAGATGATCATCTCTGTCACTTATGTTTTACCATTCTCATTCTTAGCACTTCCTTGCTTCATTTGCTCTTTGCACATTTGCTCACTCAATCCAGTTATCTTGTGCTCCTGGTTAGAAGGACTGACTTTATCCTCATATTCTTTAACACTCTTTTAGCCTTTGTCAACTTATCATTGTAGTTGATACGTCAATGTTCAGTGAAAGGCTTTCTGCTGCTCTCCCAATGTCTCATATCCTTAATTATTTCCTCCAATGTCTGTAAAATTGTTCTCATTATCTTGTGTAAGCATCTCTGTTTTGCAACATGCTACCTTAAAGTAACGTCAATGCATCTCTTGTGGGTCCTCCGTGGAGATTTGCAGCAAAACCTATTTTCATCTTGGATTTCCTTATAAGTTTTGCTACTCTTTATACCCTAAGCTCTAAATTTGACCATTGAATACCTCATAGTTCCAATACCCTTCTAGACAAATTTCAAAGTAATGCTAAAAAATCTTTTGTACATTTCAAGTGATGTTAAATTTTAATTCTCATTTCAATGCAAGATGTTTTATGGAAGGATTGTCAAAAGAGAGAAAGAGAAGGTCTACACAACCAAAATTTTATTAGTGTTGTGGCAAACACAAAAATAAATTACAAGGAAAGGAATAGGTATTCAGATATTAGAAACCAAAACTCCTCATGTCATGACTTCATAAGATGCCTTGAATGTCCACTATGCTGAGCAGACCCTAGACATAATGATTATGCAAAAAGATATGAAGCTTCCAAGTGCCAAACCCCAAGATTGATTTGTGAAAAAACTACATTTGCAAATTATCTAAGCTGTCCTTTACGAGTTTTCAACTCAGATCCTCCTTTGGTTTCAAAACGCCCTTTGCGGATTTTCATTTTGAACCCTTCTTTTCTTTTTCCTTTTTTTCTTTTATTTTTTCTTTTCTTTTTCTTTCTTTTTTATTTCTTTTTTTCCTTTTTTCTTTCTTTTTCTTCTATTTTTTTCTTATTTTTCTTCTTTCTTCTTCAAACATAATACTTCTTAACCGTGTGTGAATTTATCAGGCTTTGGAGTTTGTCTCCATCCATTTCGGCTAAAATTAATGCTCTCCATGAGAAAACCTTTGTTACAATGTAAGGTTCTTTCCTATTCGGTGCCCATTTTCCTCGAACATCACTTTGGATTGGAAGCGTCTTCCTCGATACCAAATCTCCCTCTTTGAATTCTCTTGGGCGAACTTTCTTCTCATGAGCCCTTATTATCCTTCTCTGGTACATTTGCCCATGACATAATGCTTTCAGTCTTTTTTCTTCAATTAAGTTCAACTAATCATATCTTGCTTGAGCCCATTCTGCTTCTTCTAACTTTGCTTCCATTAAGACACGGAGCGATGATATTTCAACCTTAATGGGTAGCATAGCTTCTACCCCGTATACCAATGAGAAATGTGTTTCCCCAGTGGAAGTTCTTACTGCGGTTCGATAAGCGTATAAGGCAAACGACAGCTTCTCATGCCAATCTTTATAAGTATCATACATTTTGCAATTATCTTCTTAATATTCTTATTCGCAGCTTCCACTGCCCCATTCATCTTAGGGCGATATACTACAAAATTATGATGTTTAACATTGAACTGCTCACAGACTCCCCTTATCATCCTGTTGTTCAAATTTGAAGCATTGCTGGTGATGATATTTCTGGCAAGCCGTATCGACAAATGATTTTCTTTTTCAAAAACTTACAAACTGTGGATCTGGTGACATTTGCATATGAGGCTGCTTCTACCCATTTCGTGAAATAATCAATGGCTACCAGGATAAAACGATGCCCATTTGACACTTTAGGGTGAATCTGACCAATGACATCAATCCACCACATAGAAAATGGCCAAGGGGTTGTCATAACATGAAGAGGTTGGGTGGCATATGAACCTTGTCGGCATAGATTTGGCACTTGTGGCATTTGCGAGAATAGTTGATGCAATCACCTTCCTTGGTTGATCAATAATATCTCCTGGCCATGGTGAAACCACTAGGATGAGTTCCGCAAACTCCTTCATGAACTTCTTCTACAATTAATTATGCCTCTTTTGCCCCCACGCATCTTAGAAGCACTTGATCACGACTTCTCTTGTATAAAATCTCTCAATCAAGGACATACCCTCATGCTATCTTCCTGATCATTTTTTTCATTCTCTATAGCTTGAGGCGGGTATTGCTGGAATTTTACATATTGTAAGATGTCATGATACCATGGCAATCCATCCATTTCTTCTTCCACGTCATAACAATGAGCTGAAGAGTCAATCATATATAACCTGATGGGCATCATCTCAGAACCTTCATTTACCCTAAACATGGGGGCTAAGGTGGCTAAAGCATCAGCCATTTGATTGTCTTCCCTGGGGAGATATTTGAAAGTGATCTCATCAAATTCCTTGGTCAACTCGAGGACCAGCTTGTGGTATTCCACCAACTTTGCATCTTTTGTCTCCTATTCACCACGTATCTGATAAATGACTAATGTAGAGTCCCCAAGAAATCTTAAAGTATGGATTTTCCTCCTTATAGCTTCTCTTAGTCCCATTATACAGGCTTCACACTCTGCCATATTATTAGTGTAGAAAAACTTCAAACGACTGGTAAAAGGGTAATAATCTCCTTCTAGCGAAACCAAAACTGCCACTATACCTCTTCCTAATGCATTTGCTGCACCATCAAAGTTCATAACCCAAGATTCTATTGAAGCCTCATTATCTTCTGAGATACACATCAAGTCTTCATCAGGAAAATTAAAGTTTAATGCTTCATAGTCATCACAAGCGCGACTTGCCAAAAAGTCTGCTATAGCACTCCCTTTTATCGCTTTTTGGCTCACATACTGGATATCAAATTCTGACAATAACATTTGCCAACGCGCTAACCTTCTTGATAGAGCCGAAGCTTCCATCATGAACTTCAATGGGTCTAACTTCAAGATTAACCATGTAACATGATAAATCATGTATTGCCTTAGCCTTATAGCTGTCCACACCAAAGCACAACATAGTTTTTCAATTGACGAATATCTGGTTTCACAGTCAGTGAATTTCTTGCTTAGGTAGTATATCGCTTTTTCTTTTCTTCCAGTATCGTCATGTTGTGCTAACACACAACCCATGGAATTTTTATAGACCATTAAGTACAAGATCAGTGGTCTCCCTAAAATAGGTGGTACTAATACTGAAGGATTGCTAAGCTGTTCTTTGATCTTTTCCAAAGCCATTTGACATTATTCTTCCCATGTCCTCGGCTTATTCTTCCTGAGTAACCTAAACATTGGATCACACTTATCAGTTAACTGAGAAATGAAACGTGCGATGTAATTTAATCGTCCCAGAAAACCTCGAACTTCATTTTGTGTTTGAGATGGGGAAAGTTCTTGTATAGCTTTTATCTTATCTGGATCGATCTCAATTCCTCTTCTGTTCACAACAAAACCCAATAACTTGCCAAATATGACACCAAATGTGCATTTGGTCTGGTTGAGCTTTAACTGAAACTTTATCAGTCTGAGGAAGAGTTTTTCTAAATTGACCAAATGTTCCTCCTCGGATCGAGATTTGGCGATCATATCGTCGACATATACCTTTATTCTCTATGCATCATATCATGAAAGAGAGTGACCATGGCCTTTTAATAGGTTGCCCCTGCATTCTTAAGTCCAAAGAGCATCACTTTATAGCAAAAAATTCCCTATAGTGTCACAAAAGTTGTCTTTTCTATGTCTTCTGGGCACATCTTGATCTGGTTATACCCAGAGAAACCATCCATGAAAGAGAAGAGTGAATGATCAGTTGTGTTGTCGACTAAAGTGTCAATATGTGGGAGCGGGAAATTGTCCTTTGGGCTTGCCTTATTGAGGTCCATCTAGTCAACACATATTCGTACTTTTCCATCATTCTTCGGTACTGGGACAATATTCGCCACCCATTCCGGATACTTGGCTACCTCAAGGAATCCTGCATCGTATTGCTTCTTTACCTCATCCATGATTTTGAGGAGTGTTTCAACCTTCATTCTTTTAAGCTTTTGCTTTACCGATTCGCACCCTACCTTTATAGGGAGCCTTTGAATGACAATGTCAGTGTCCAAACTGGGCATATCCTGGTATGACCAAGCAAAAATATCTTTAAATTCTTTCAAAAGCTCAATCAGAGTTTGTCTGGTTTTGGCTATGATGGTAGTACCAATCTTCACCTCTCGTTTTTCTTCTTCAGTTTCGATGTTTAAAGTTTCTAGTTCCTCTTTATATGGTAGAATCTGTCTTTTCTCTCATTCTACTATTCTGAGCATATCACTGGGTACATCATATTCTTCCTCATTGTCAATATTTCCAACTTCCTCCAAGCATAGAGGCAATTCAAAGTCAATCTTGAAGTCAGACTCGGATTCATTTATGTCAATGATATTTGAAGACCTAAAAAAGGGATAGGCAAAAGATATATTAAGAGGGAAGAAATAAAATGAATGGAATGTTTTTTATGCTTTTAACTTTATGGTTTTATGGTTTGGTTTTGGTTAAAAAGAAAGTTTGCCGCACAAGATTTAAGGAAATGCATCTTTTATTGAATTTAAATTAAAAGTTTGACATAAGCCATTTACATAAGATCCCCTATTGTCTCCGGACCTGGAGCCAAAGGGTTGGTTTTGAGAATTACTCTGAAAATGTCTTAAAGACTACATGAATTTCTTCAGCAGTCCAATTGTCAAGCTCAGAGCAAGGGCGGATCATTGACAGGTATTGGCTCTCTTCCTCCTCTTCAATCATAGCGTTAATACTCATCTTTTCAAATGCTTCACATAAAGCGCTCTCTCCTTTTATTTTCTCATTAACTGAGGCACTTGGATCCAGCATGCCTCCGATATAAAGCTATGGCTCATGGGAGGGAAAGTCATTGGCTCCCACTCAATTTCCTCTCCCTCCAATCTAGCTCTTCTCATCTCTTGATGCTTTCTGATTTAGCCTTTCTTTCCAATTTGTTGGGTTTAAAACCCAAACCAAATCGATCTTTTTTTCACCGGGATTACTACGGGATACAACCTTCTTTGATGTCTCTTTCCAATTCCTTTTCCAAGCGTTTGTTTTACCTGCATCTTCGCACAACTTGATAACTCTGGTTCTAGCACCTTGCTCCATTCAGTGACAAAGGTTGCATTGATTAGCTCTAATATCCTGAAATGACACTCAAGCACACCCTCATCGATCTCGATAAAGGGTGTATCAGTGGTTACTGATGCAATGATTTCCTCCTATGCACCGATAGTTATTAGTTGGCCATTGATCACAAACTTCAACTTCTGGTGTAAAATAGATGAGGCCGCTCCTGCTGCGTGAATCCATGGGCGCCCAAGTAAGCAGCTATAACTAGGTCTTATATCCATGACAACAAATTCAACATTAAAGGTCGTTGGTCCAATTTGCAAAGGCACCTTAATTTTCCCTAACACGTCCTTCTGAGTTCCATCAAACGTTCTAACTATATTTTGATAAGTTCTCATATAAGAACTATCTATTGGCAGTTTCTTCAGTGTGGCTAATGACAGAACATTTAGTGTCGACCCATTGTCAATAAGGACACATGGTAACATATGTCTCTTATATCTAGTAGTGATGTGTAAAGCCTTGCAAGATCCTGTTCCTTCACCTGGTATTTCCTCATCATTGAATGAGATAAAGTTGTTAACAACAATATTACCGACTAACATATCCATCTTATCTGTTGTGATCTCTTTTGGTACGAATGTCCGGTTCAAAATCTTTAACGAGGCCTCATGGTGACCCTCAGAACTTAATAGCAAAGAAAGCATAGAACTTCGAGCCGGAAGCTTGTGGAGTTGCTCCACGATGCTGTATTCACTATGCTTTAAAATCTTAAGGAACTCTTAAGCCTCGGATTTCTTTACAGGCTCATGATATGTTGTCGGTTTTTCCTTGAAGAAATCTCTATCATCTTATTTTTCAAGCTCTTCAGTAGCAGCCTTTCTTTGCGTCGCATCCCTATTTTCTACTAATGGCTAGGAATAGATCCTTCCACTCCTTGTAAAACGGCTCACCTCATTGACTAGTTCTCCTTTCCTTTGGACAGATATTTCTCCTAGGGTTGTCACCGTACAAGCGTAATCCCAAGGGACCTGCTTGCTATCCTTGTATGGAAATGGCATTGGTGCCTTAATTATGAGCCTGGGGTTACACTTCTTGCTGGCTCACCAACTTTTGTTTTAGCCTTAATAACTAAAGGCTTCATTCTGGTGTACTCTTTTCTAGAGAATGACTCCTCTGATGCACATACATCCAGCAAACATTCATTGTCTTCTTTCTCAAAGAACTTAAGTTCTTTCTTATTCATCTTGTCTTGAACTAGCTGGCTAAACTCTAAGCAACAATCAACCTCATATCCTTCCTTCATGTGGTACTCACAGTACAATTCATTCTCAGTCTTTGATTTCTAGGCTACTACTGCCACCATTTGAACCCATGCCTACTTCATGGGAGCTCTAACTTTAGCAACATATTCTTTAACCACCTTATTCTCTTATTCTATGATTGCATTCACATCTGCCTTTTGATGATTTGGCAGATGGTTTCGCTTTTCTTCTGACGTATCAAATAATAACATCCCTGACTTTCTTAAATCACCCACCACCCTTTTGAATGTAGTGCAATTTTCAATGGTATGCCCCCTAACTCCTGCATGATATTCACATTGTGCATTCTCATCATACCATGGTGGGTATGGCGGTGAGAATAGGGGAACATGTCTTGGCAGCACCATCTGAGATTTGACCAGTTCAGCAAACAATTTTGCATATGTCATTGAGATAGGAGGAAAATATGGTTTCGAGCTCCCTTGATATCTTCGTTCTTCCTTCAGTGGATTTGTGATTGCTGGAGCTATGGTCGAGACATTGGGTTTGTTGAAGACTACCCCCTTTGAGTAACTGGATTATAGACATTAATGGCATTGACTTCATTGTCTCTCTTTTGTATGGTTTCTTTGTTTCCACACTATCTAACCTTCTATTTTTCATGGTTGCAAGGATTAACTCTTCATTTATAAGCATGTTTGCGAAACTCTTTATGGCATGATTGAGCATACGATCATAGAAAGAACCTTTTAATGTATCCACGAACATTGAGGGTGATCTCACTCCCCAACAATGGTGGCTAGACTTGGGTAGCTACATTCCTCTATCTCTGCGCGTACTGGCAGAAGCTCTCATGATGTTTTTGCTCCAATCCTTGCAGAACTAACTAGTTGGTACCATGTCTGAAACATGCTTGTACTACTCACTGAAGGCTCTGAACAAATCTTTCCATGATCTGATGTTAATTTGACTTAGCTACGTGTACCAGCGTGCAGCTGACCCTACTAGACTGTGTTGGAAGCAATGGATAAGCAGCCTTTTGTTCTCAAGATACATCGATATTTTCCTGCAATACATAGTTAGATGTGCTACAGGGCACGTCGTTCCATTATACTTTTAGAAGTCAGGGACTTTGAACTTTGGTGGTATTACCAGGTCAGTCACTAGGCTTAAATCTTTGGCATCCACTCCTCCATATATACCTCCTTCTTGGAAAGACTTAATCATTCCCTCCAACTTCTCATGACAATCCTCTCATTTCTTCTCAGCTTTCTCCTTGTCGGCAATTTCATCGAGATCATGCACCTCAATGACTTCCTCAAAATTTATCTTCTTGTCATTCTACGCCGAGGTTTCAGCAAAATGTGGGGAAATCTTAGCCTTAGAAGATTGAGCTTCTCTCTGCATTCTTGGATGAACAAAGGCCATCCCTTGAAATTTTGGCACAACATTAGCTTCTTCGCCATTTTCCACTATGTCAGGGTCCTTAAAACCTAACATGGCTGCAATTGAACCAGCTGTCTTTTGGTGAACTAACTCCATCTGTTGCTTCAAATTCATCTCCAACTTGTTTAACCTATCCTGAGTACTCTTATGGTTGCTTTCTAAGGCCGTCACTCTGTCTTCCATTGCTCTGACTTGAGATCGAGTACCGTACTTGTGATTTTTTTTTGCTATTTTGATTTTCTGTCATTTTTATTTAAGTTTGATTCTTATTATGTCATGTATGCATGGAATGCAATGCGAAGCAAAGAAGAAAACAACCAAACAAACAAAAGAATGATGCAAATGCATGAATGCAAACAAAAGAACATTGGTTTAATAAAATATCTACTTTTAGAAACAGCTTTATTGAATGTCAAAACCTGATGAAATATAATGATGATGCATGAATGAATATGCAAAACAACAAAACATAAAAGAACAAAAAACAATAAAGAGACCAAAATAATTTCACGAATAATTCTGGGTAGCGCATTCTAACACTCCAGGACATGTCTCCACGGACTATCCGCAATGATTTTGACCAGACTCAAAACCCTAGGTTTTCCATATGGCTCTATTGGGGTAGGCTCTAAGTTCTCAAACGGTTGGGGTTCTAAAAGGTACCTGAACTATCCTTGTTGTCCCCTACTAAGGGTAGCGAAGCCCCTGGTTCTCACCCATTATAGGTTTAAAATGAACCAAGTTCAACTCGGGATGACTCATTTCCTATGTCTTCTCGAAGAATCAGTATCCTTACGAAGACATGAGGCATATGAGTCCCGAAGGTACTTACTAGGCTCATACGGAAAATCGATATTCTGACATGAGCAAAGCGTTTTCCCTCACTTAACAATTGGGTGGAGCTCGAGCATAGAGCTTTTTGCAACAATTTTTTAAAATGCGTAAAATAGAATTACATTCATTAAGCGGGTAAATAAATTGAAACCTTTGTGAACTTGCAAATTCCTTTTTTCTAAAAACATTTTGAAAACAATTTGTGGCCTGACCCTCTTTTGTTTTTTGAAAAAAACAAAATTTTCACCAGCGGAGTCGCCAAGCTGTCGAAACCCTTTTTAGGTAAAGGTTTTGACGTTTTGAAAAACATTAAAAAATCACGGAGTCGCCACCAATCTTTTTTAAGAAGTGTGATTGGATCACTTTTAAAACAAGGGTATTTTGATAAAAACATTTTATTTATCAAAATAACATTTTGGTCCACGAAAAACAAAGAAAAACATGTTTAGGGGTCGGTTACCTGTGGGAAGGGTTAGCACCCCCACAACGCCCAAAAATTGGTACCTAACTGATTTCAAAAGCATTTTTTAAAACTGTAATTTGTAAGTTCACAAAATTTCGATTTATTTGTCCGCGAAGTGAATGTAGATCTATCTTAACGGCCTTATCGCTCGAGAAATGAACTTTAATCACCGCCAACACTCCTGGCGCTAACCCGTCATTCTCGTTTGATAAGACACCATATTAATTAAGTTTTCACTTTTTAAACAAACCAGAAAAAGATTAGGTGTGTTATTGTTTTTTAGAATTTAGTGTTTAAACCCTAAAGAAATATCTACATTTATTCTAATTATTAAGTTAAAATGCAATTAAGTGTGTTTTATTGAGAATGAAGAAAGTTTTACAACATACAAGTTTCTATTCTAGTTTTTAAGTCCCTATTCCTAAAGTTTAACACACATACAAATATATACATAAAAGGCATAAAGAAATAACTAATTACTTAAATTAAAATAAATAATTAAGCAATTGCTAAGATTAAATAAAGAAAAGGGAATTAGGTTTTTAGTTTTTTTTAAATAGAAAATCTGAATTAGGGATTAATTTGAAAGAAAGTAAAAACGTAGAGGTTAATTTGAAAACAATTTTAAATTTGGTGCCGAATTGAAAGGAAAAAGGCTGAAATTGAAACAATTGAAAATAAAGGGGTTGCGGTATAATAACCGGATAAAAAGGGCGCGGGCTATCGTCGGGTTCGAGCCGGTTCAACGGGTTAGTAAATATATCAATTATAACAAACATATTTCATTTTCCCTTATCCATCAAAACAGATCAAACACACTTTCTTTAAAATCCTCTATCGAGTTCATCGTGTTCTTCATGAATTGAAGAACACGGTGGTGGTCCGTCATGCCGGCCGCCGTTGCCGGCGACGAAATTCCCAGAAAAAACCCAAATTTTCCCATATTCCGGCGACTTTGAAATCACATTTTTTCCCGTTAGTGCTACGTTAATCAACAAAACCACGACAGGGCAACTAAAACTGGGGTAAAATAACAATTCGTTTCTTTATTTAAAGCAAAATAAAAAAGAAAAAAGATAAGAGATGTTACCAGAAACTTGCTTCTTTAATTGCTTTCGAATTTTGATTACAACTGCTTGCTTCTACAACTTTCGAATGCTAGTATGTTTACTGTAATTGCCATATGTGATTTTTCTCAATTCTTGTTGTTACAAACAATGGGGTTTATATAGCTATTGAATTGCTTGAATTTTAAGCCTGAATCCCTAATATCCTCCTCATTTGATCCTTTCTCGGCTTTGATTTTAACATTGTTGCCTTTTGTTTGATGCTTTAATCTGATTGTTGCTGGATTCTTGCTAAGGCACCAATTTAGGGATCCAATTCCCTCATGTGTCAGTTGACTTTGCCCCCGATTTGTAGCTAAGGCTCTGGTTTAGGGATTTGGTTGCCCTTTTGATTTGTTTTTGTTTCTTTCTAACTCATTGTTTTGTGTTTTTGTCGCCGGTAATTGCAAATGGTATCGGTGAGGAACAATCGGAATGGCACCGACGAGGAACAATCGGAGCGAGTGGAGCATCGGAGAAGAAGAAGTGAACGGTTAGAGCTGGAACGTCATGCGCGTGGCTGCCACGCATGAGTGATGATCCACGTGATACATCCCGAAGTGATCTGAGCCATTAGATTGCATCATGATCGAACGGTTGTGTAATTGAGGCGCTATATCATTCCCAGCTGGCGCGATTTGCGCCGTTGGATCCCAGATAGATCCAACGGCCTCCTTTCGGCTGCGTAAGAGAATAAAGACATGATTAGGTTTTTTTGGGTAATAAACAGGCCAGTAGGCCCTTTGTATAATGGACTCTATCCATTTAACCGAATAAAAGAAAATGGACCTTGTTCTTTTTAATGGACTGATTTTACTTTGGGTTTTATACTAACTACTAATTAGAATACTAATATATAACCTAAATTAATTCTAACTATCATAATATACTATCAATTATACTAATTATAACACTAAGTATATATTATATGACACTTAAATTATTCTAATACTAACATTAATATTTACATCTATAATATATTAACTATGTTATCAATGTCACTTAACTATATTATCAGTATAACACTAATACAACAATACTAAATTAATATAACAACTAAAACGAAGGTGAAAATCAAGTGACAACAATTAATATAAAGTCATTATTATTTCAGTCTTGTTCTGTGCATCTATAAATAAACTGAATTATAATAAAGTCCTTAGAATAATATAGTTATTCTTGAATATCCTTAGTCGATAATTATTGTGGGCATGGACAACAATAATGTATTAAGATTAATATGTAGTTGATTGATGACAAAGTGTTGTCATTGACATGGAGATGTCAAAATCAATACATAAGTATATGTTAGAGAACGACATATTGGACTGACCCGCTATGAGCATGTTTCTTAGATTATTATGTGACAATCACAACATTGCTCATGGTGATAACTACATGTATGATCCTCAGACTTGAGATCATCATTATTTCAACATCGTGAGTGACATATTTTGATACGGTCAAACGTGTGTCGTAACTGACTACACTATAAAGATTGATATTAGATATGTCACAATCTATGTAACGGAATATGGTTGATCAAGATAGGATTTGTCCCTCCTACATAATATGAGTAATATCATAGGCCACATGATTGAGTGAGACTAGAAAATGCATGGCCACGCTCAAATAACTTGATATGAGATATCATAGTTATTCGTTTATAATAGTCTACTCAAGCTATCAAGAAATATTAGATGGACTATACAAGTGTGACTAATCTGTGACTTGTGTCCGATTTAGATATGAGGAAAAAAGGATGAAATACATAACAGAAGTTAATCACAGAAAAGGTTAAATCGAACCACGACTTCATGTAACTTAGGTAGCAATGATGTATTGCTAGATACTACTCATTGCTTGTAATATTAGAATTGTTCTAGATATTACTGCTAACGTTATATGAACCTACAAGGGTCACACCTTATGATTAAAACGAACAAATATCAACTAGATAGCATGCGTAGAAACTTGTTGAGTATGAAATAAGCAAAAACCGAAATTATTATGATTATTGGAATTATAGATAATTTCGGTTATATATTTTAATACTAGATAATTAAAGTAATTATCATATACTATTAATATATATATATATCCCTAAAGAAATATGATAGAAGTAGAATCAGATTCTACATATTTAATTATATTCGGATAAATATAATGTATATTTAAAGAATCTGAATTTAATTAGAATTAGGGTTTTAAATGCTATATAAAGGCATGAGGTCTAGCAGCCAATGGTATGCTTTTCGAAAAACCTCTATAACAGTTAGAGAAGAGAAAATATTGTTCGCTTTATTTGGGTGGACTGCGTAGAGGTCGGAACGCTGCTGTGATGACTCGGATTCGATTTGGATTCTCCTATACTCTCTGCGGATTTCCAGATTTATTGAGGTAATGTTTCATCCTTTATCACCCCGAATTTGTCTCTTGTACATAGATCACTGGTGGATTATGCCAGATAATTTTTTCTCTGCGTCATGGGGTGTACCGGCGTTCTCCAAGACTTTATCCGTAAAGTGTATGAACATTCTCAAAAGATTAAGAAAAAGTACAAACATATACTATTTTGTAATCAAAGTATTATGCATATAACCTATGTTACTCAAAGCTCAAACTTTGAAATCCCAAATCTGAATTCCATTATTCTTAAATATCATACATAAATTTTTAATCCATATCTTGTTTTAGTTTAATTCCCATATCAAGAACTAACAAGCAACCATTTTTTTGAAGAAGAAGATTGATAATATTTCTATGAACCAGATCACGAACTTCAATAACTGAAATCATATGAAAGACGTTAATTTGATCATATCATCGGTTATCATATTAGTCTTACGTGAATTCATTTAATTTTAGTTACTCAACTTTTCGTATGAAAATTCGCAAATTGCTCAAACCAACTACAATGAATTGTGAGCAACACCCGAATCAATGATTAGTTTAACAGCTTGAGCACAATCGATAAATATATTAGATTTTATTATACTGAAAAAAGAAAATTATGTAAAAATGATATATTATAAAATTTCACTAATAGTGATTATTGATGAAATGACAGATAATCTATATAAATCTTATTAAAAATGAATCTGGTCCTTAGAAGTGTGATTTTTAATCGTTTATTTAAAAATTATATAAAAAGTATAAAAATAAAAATATTTATAGAAATGTTGGTTATAATATAAAGTAAGGTTAATTAGATATTTTTAACTGAGCTAGCATCAAATTAACTCATGATAAAAAAGTGATACCATAAAAGAAGTAGATATTTTTTTAGATAAAATAAATAATTGAGTATGAACTCAACGAGTGATTCTAGTAAAAAGGAGAAAGTGTGTTCATCTTAAAAAATTCGAGTTCAAACAATTTTTCCCGTAAAATGCATGTACGTTCTCAAAAGATTAAAAAAAATACAAACATATATTATTTTGTAATCAAAGTATTATGCGTATAACCAAAGCTACTCAAACCTCAAACTTTGAAATCCCAAATCTGAATTCCATTATTCTTAAATATCATACATAAATTTTTAATCCTTATCTTGTTTTAGTTTAGTTCCCATTATAAATGAGTTTTATCTTAATTTAATCTAATATAGGTCTTAAGTATTTCAATTATTAGTTTCTCAAATTATTTTTATTATAATTATATAAATGTTGAGCAAGTATATTTGGGCAGTTGGCCAATCTGCTTATCTTTGTTCCCTCATGTTTTCATAGGTCATGTGTTCCTTCCTCCCTCCTCTATGTAGGATTAGATTTAGGATTTGTCAAAAAAATTATATAAACGTATTTATAGGGGTGGCAATTGGGTGAGGAATAACCGAAAACCGTGGGGATCCAAACCGATGGGTATGAGGAATAACCGAAATCTTCACTCACGGGAATATGGGACGTTTTATAACCGAAGCTCAAATGGAGATGGAGACGAGGATTGTTATATCCGAACCGTAGGGATAACCGAACCGTACCCGTATAAATCACTGTGGGGATCCTTGAAAAATATCCGCAGAGATCCCGATATTTTACAAAGTTTGATGGCCATAAAGGTAATTTACTTATTTTTCGTCAAAAAACTATTCTCACCTGAGTATGTCCGGTTGGAATAAGTTATAAAATTCTTCATAAATTCTATAAAAACAATTAGAATGTTGTCTATACATTGTTGTAAACGTGATTTAGTCTAGTTTTGTTTAAAATACATGATGTCGATTTCTAAATGATGTGAATATTTGAATGTTGAAAGGTCATAAAAAAGTTTTAGCAATGACTTTAAAAAATTACTAAAAATTTTACAAGATAAATTAGGAAGTGAGCCTTATATTTCTATAATCATACGAAAGTCTAGATTCGTTTAAAATAAACGGTTCTTGATTTCGAGTTATATATTAGAAATTATTAATTTTTGAGTGAGCAAAGGTCAAAAGAAAAGACAACATACTGTTTTTAAAAATAACAATAACAATGAATTCGAAAACTCGCCATAAATCGTACGAGTAAAATTAGAAGAGGTAATTTATATGGTTGAAAAGATTATCGAATCTAGTTCCTTTTAAAACAAACAGATCATGATTTAGAACTATAGATTATTAGTTGCATATTTTCTTTTAAAGCTAGTGCAGACTGCCACGGTTAATATTTAAGTCATGTTTTATAATTTTGAAATGGTTTGTTTATTGTTTGGTAAAAGTAAATTTATCTTTATGTTTGTAATTTTGAAGTTTTAATATTGGGTATTTGTTTTAATGTTTTAAATTATATTTATTTTTTAAGTATAAGGATTGACCGAAAACCGTGAGAATCCATAAGAAATGAATATGGAGACGAAAAAATTCTCGAAAGTTTAATGAATTTTCCGGCGAGCATTGAGGACGAAATGAAGAACGCAAAACCGTCCCGGATCAGCCCGTTGCTACCGGATGTATTTAGCAATTTCAATTTTAGTTAGAGGAATGTGTTAAATGTGATTGAAAATGTAAGTTCAAAATAAAACGGTAAAGCGTGTATGGTGGCGCGAAGATTTAGTCATTTCCAAAATAAAAGTGAATAACGAAGGCTCGCCCATCCGCCGCTGCCTCTTTCCCTCTCCGTGCTTCTTCTTTTGATTGGATTTGATTTTTCTCAGGCATTTTAGTTCGTAATGGATTTCCCTTCCGGACAACGCCGATGCAACGTTTCACCGTTCTGAACAACAATAGTTCAGGGCCGCGATGTCAGTCTCCCAAACGCTCGGCGGTCCGTCCAGGTGCGGCCGCATCTTGGGACCATCTCTCGACAAGATCATCAAAAACGCCGCTTGGCGAAAACACTCTCACATCGTTTCTTCGTGCAAATCCACTCTCGAGAAGCTCGAGACTCTCTCCGACACCGGATTACCCGATCCGAAGTCTCATGTACTCGGAATTTCCTCGTCCGACGCTGATTTTGTCCTCACCCCGATCCTCCTCTCCCTCGACTCGAATTATGCCAAAATCACCGAGCCTGCACTCGAATGTACATTCAAATTGTTCTCTCTCGGCATCGTCCGCGGCGAGATCGACCGGAAGGCCTCCAATCCGATCCTGTACAAAATTGTAAAAAGTGTTTGCAAAGTAGGTGGCACTGGTGAGGAACCGATCGAGCTTGCTGTGCTACGTGTTTTACTCTCTGCCGTTCTATGCCCTTGCGTTTTGATACGTGGAGATTGCTTGATTCACGTCGTTAGAACTTGTTATAACGTATATTTAGGTAGTTTAACTGGAACCAATCAGGTATGTGCTAAGTCAGTTTTAGCTCAGATTATGCTTATTGTATTCACCCAAGCGGAAGAAGATTCCATGGACGTTTCAATAAAAACAGTGTCGGTTAATGAACTTTTAGAGTTTACCGATAAGAATTTGAATGAAGGAAGTTCAATTTATAATTGTCAGAGTTTAATTAGCGAGGTTATGAATGCTAGTGAAGGGGTTCCAGATTTGAAGCTTTCTCAGCCGATTATGGTTCAGGAATTACAAAATGGTGAGTCTAAGTGGTCAAAAGGGGAGCCGAATGTGGAGGTTGAGGAGGAAGAGATGAAGGAAGGGACGGAATCAGGTTCTGGTGTTGTTAGCAGTAAAATTAGGGAGGATGGGTTTCATGTTTTTAGGAATTTGAGTAAGTTGTCCATGAAGTTTTCTTCGCAGGAGAATCCAGACAATCAGATCCTTTTGAGAGGGAAGACATTGTCTTTGGAACTCCTCAAGGTTATAATGGACAATGGGGGTCCAATATGGCAAACAAATGAGAGGCAAGTCATTCTATACTAAGTTCAAGCAGGATTCTGATCTTTTATTTTCTTTCTAAGATGGATTTATTATTTGATATGATTAGCTGTTATGGTTGTTTGCTTGGTGCCATAGTACTTTGGGACTTATCTTTGATAGTAACTATTATTTATTTTTTTCTTCATATAGTTCTTGGTCTACTTTTACTATGACTATTGTATTAGGATCTTTAAAATGGTATTAAACATTTAGACTTTGGATGTTTGTTGATCTTATCAAGTTTTGTTATTACATGATTGAGTAGATGAAAAGGTATTTAGGTTTCATATTCCCAAACATGGTAGGATACGCATCCAACCTTGAACCCCTCAAATTGGACATTGCTACGGGGTCTTGATCCACCAAGCAAGAGGGAACCTAAGAAATCCTGAATGAACCTGTGTTAGACACAGTTAATAGAAGATTATAGTACTCCCAATTCTGTGCAATATAACTCCCAAATAAACCTTTCTTTTCAAGTGCATAAATACACAGGGTAGTGGGAGGAATTATCTGAAGAATCGTTGCTTAGCTAATTTTACAAAATAATAAGATAAATGCTCCAATAACATTGTTAATTATTTCACTTTTAACAATTTATTTGTTTTTCTTGCAAGTTTTATACGTCATGTAGTATTTGTGATAAATAACTCACTTGTTTTTCTGCAGTCTTCTGTTAAATTTATTCTGGTGCTCTTATATTCCGTGTTACATTATGCAGGTTTCTTAGTGCTATTAAGAAGTATCTCTGCATATCATTGTTAAAAAACAGTGCATTATCAGTAATGTCAGTTTTCCAGCTCCAGTGTTCTATTTTTATGAGCTTGTTAACAAAATTTAGATCGGGTTTGAAAGCTGAAATTGGAATATTCTTTCCTATGCTTTTCCTCCGAGTTCTAGAGAATGTACTCCAGCCAAGTTTTCTACAGAAAATGACCGTCCTCAATTTATTGGAAAAGATTGCTGGGGATTCACAGATTATCATTGATATATTTGTGAACTACGATTGTGACGTGGATTCACCAAACATATTTGAAAGGTATTCTTTTTTTTTTCCCTAATAATTGTTAAGACAAGTATTTCACATGAATGCTGCTTCTGTCTCATCTAGTGTGTTTGCATTGTCAAATTTTCTATAAAAGCATCCAAAATTACATGTAAAATCCTTTATGAATTTGGCACCTTTCTCTATATTTGAAAAAGAAAGGTGGTCATTAACTCAAGTACCAGTTATTGATTGATGTTCTCCGAGCAAACTTTTTCTTTAAAAAAAATCTCATACCATTTTTTAAATTTCTTGTTCGGACACTCTCACTTAAGCAAAATATATTAGAAATATTATCATTCTGTCATATGTGAAATCTCGTACGAATTGAAGTCTTCTCCCAAGTTTTGTATAAAGAATGAAGGTCAACATACGAATTGGTTTAGCTTCTTTCTAAAGTATATATATATATATATCCTCATTTATTTTATTTCTTTGGGTGTCAGTACTTTATACAATGTATTAAAACTCTTATAATTCCATCAGATATTTGCAGGGTTGTCAATGGCCTCCTGAAAACTTCTTTGGGGCCGCCACCTGGTTCAACCACAACTTTGTCTGCTGTCCAGGATTTTTCTCTCCGGCATGAATCAGTGACGTGCTTAGTTTGCATCATTAAGTCAATGGGAGCTTGGATGGACCAACAGCTAAAGATAGGTGATTCTGACTCGCCCAAGAACATTGAGAGAGATTCTTCGGCAGAGAGACAGTCAGCCTCGTTTGTAGAAGATGGAGTTCTCCCTGATTGTGAGTTCCACCCAGAAATGAATTATGAATTGTCAGATGCTTCTACTTTTGAGCAACGCAGGGCTTACAAGATTGAACTCCAGGTTTGTTATTTCTTTATGTTGGGACAGAGCATGATTGTTTCTTCAAGCAGCACATATTTATCTGGTACCGAAATTGTCACAGAGGGCTGCCTTCATATATTATGATTATTTTCCATATTACTATCGACTTCTATTCAGTCATGTATTTTTATGTAGCTTAATTTTATGTGTATTTTCTCCTTTTCTCTACAAGCTTTGTTTTACTGGCAACTTTACTGGGTTACATGCAGAAAGGTGTCTCATTATTTAACAGGAAGCCATCCAAAGGCATCGAGTTTCTTATAAAAACCAAAAAAGTTGGCAACTCTCCAGATGAAGTGGCTTCTTTTCTGAAGAATAACACTGCTGGGCTTAGTGAAACCGTAATTGGTGATTATTTGGGTGAAAGGGAGGAATTTGCTTTGAGAGTCATGCATGCTTATGTGGATTCATTTAATTTCAAATCTATGGGTTTTGGTGAAGCGATAAGGTTCTTCCTACGTGGCTTCAGGTTACCTGGAGAGGCACAGAAAATTGACCGCATTATGGAGAAGTTTGCTGAGCGCTATTGTAAATGCAATCCAAACTCATTTACAAGTGCAGATACTGCCTATGTATTGGCATACTCTGTCATAATTCTCAACACTGACGCCCATAATAACATGGTCAAAGATAAGGTTTGCTTGTCAAAGCTGTTTTTGTTTCTTCAGCTTATCAGTAAATTGTGAACTTTTGCTTGACATGCTTGCTTAGTGCTTTCATATATATTGTCCTACGAAGAATGATATATACTGTGAATACTCATGTTCAAAGTTCCAACTTCAATGTATTTACAATAAGAATGCAGGTAATCAATCTGTCTTGTAAATCAATTTATCTATCATAAATGGCACAACGTTTCAAATTTCAAAAAAAAAAAAAAAGAATCCTGTCAATAGTATTGATTTTCTTTGTCCTCTTACAAATTGTGTTTTTAGTTTTACATGGATGAAGTTATAGTAGACTTGATTATGTTCTCATTTCTATTATATGTTGCTTCTGTCAGATGACGAAGTCCGATTTCATCCAAAACAACTGAGGAATAGATGATGGCAAGGATTTACCTGAGGAATATCTGGGGGCTCTCTATGACCAGATTGTGAAAAATGAAATTAAGATGAATGCTGATTCTTCTGCTCCTCAAAGCAAGCAGGCAAACAGCTTAAATAAGTTATTGGGTTTGGATGGTATACTCAATTTGGTCAGTTGGAAGCAAACAGAAGAAAAGCCTTTGGGTGCAAATGGGCTTCTTATAAGACACATCCAAGAGCAGTTTAAGGCAAAGACAGTAAAATCCGAGTAAGTTTAATCTAACTTTCAAACTTTACTCATTTGAAGTTGATTGGTGAGCAAGGAATAGTAGAAGCTTGCTCGACTTACTATAAAACATGGTAATTTTTAGGACACTCTATAATCATATACTTATAAAAGAAGAAAAATATTCACAGATTGTATATTGAATCAAAATACAATAATACATATCATTCACTCTTGTGAGTTTAATTATTGTTGATTGCTAATCATTCATACCCAAATTGAGGTGAATATTAGTAGTAGAGGGAGCTGAAACCGCAAAATAACAATTGTTTCATTGCCTTGGGGTCGCTATTTTATATTAAATTCTTTTGCATGCCATTGATTGTGATATGATGGTTGGATTTCATTTGATTTTAATTGATCCCGGGCATACAAGTCAGATAAATAAACAACATGCATTTAAAGAAAAAACCCCAAAAGGATTTAGTTCTTGTATGGCCCTCTAGATATCCTCTCCATCTTCTGTTTTCAAATTGATCTTTGTTCTTTTATCATCCCAAAAATCCTCGAAGACCTGCTACATATTACATAATGTTTATTAATTGTAGCATTATTTTATTTACTATTGCAGGTTTGTTTATCATGTTGTTTCAGATGTAGGAATCTTGAGGTTTATGGTGGAGGTCTGCTGGGGACCTATGCTGGCTGCATTTAGTGTCACTCTTGACCAAAGTGGTGATAGACTTGCTACCACTCAATGCTTACAGGGCTTTCGATATGCTGTGCATGTAACTGCAGTAATGGGCATGCAGACGCAGAGAGATGCTTTTGTCTCATCTGCGGCGAAGTTCACTTTTCTCCACTGTGCTGCAGATATGAAACAAAAGAATGTTGATGCTGTGAAGGTTAGTAGTATTTCTTTGCGCATAATAATAAAAAATAATGGAATCCCCCCCTGATTTTCTGATATGCTACATCAGTGGACATTAGAATTGCTGCATCTGAATGTCTGCACATACATCCTCTGGCCCTCCACTACAGATGCCAAAAAAATCATTTGTTACCTGCATAATACTTATATGTTTTTTGTTCCTTTTTCTTGGTGTTACTTGGTTGTGCAACATTGATAGTCTAGTAGGTTGAAGTAGAACCAATTAACATAAGCTGCGATGGTCGAATAATAAAAGTTCTCCAATTGTTTATTAGAGAAGTAGGTGTGGAAAGTTTCTTTCCGTAACAAAAAAAGTAGGTTTGAAACATTTCATTCTATACAGGCAATAATATCTATGGCCATTGAAGATGGTAACCGTCTTCAGGAAGCCTGGGAGCATATATTGACATGCCTGTCCAGAATTGAGCGCTTACAACTGTTGGGAGAAGGTGCACCAGCTGATGCAGGCCTTTTATCTGTGTCCGGCACTGAAACAGATGAAAAGACAGCAAAACCTGTTGGTCTTCAATCTCTGAAGAAAAAAGGAAGCATCCAAAATCCAGCTGTAATAGCAGTTGTTCGAGGGGGTTCATATGATAGCACCACTGTTGGAGTCGATAGTTCTGGACTTGTACCTCCGGAGCAGATTAATCAACTCATTGCAAACTTGAATTTATTAGACCAGATAGGAAATTCTGAATTGAACCATGTTTTTGCACATAGCCAAAGGTTAAATAGTGAAGGAATACTTGCATTTGTGAAAGCCCTTTGCAAAGTTTCTATGTCAGAGTTGCTGTCTCTGACGGATCCTCGAGTTTTTAGCTTCACAAAACTAGTTGAAATTGCGTAAGAGTCTTTCCTTTTCTTTCAATATAAATTTCCTTTAATGCTAGCTCCAACAGATCTCGAGTTTTTAGCCTCACTGATAAATTCGCTGTCTTTCTCTGATGCATCTCTTCATCTCTATCACCCTCCTCCTTTGTGTGCTTACGGAGATCCCTTATTCTGAAATGTTCTATTGCAGGCATTACAATATGAACCACATCAGATTAGTTTGGTCTCGCATGTGGAATGTTCTCTCTGATTTCTTTGTTTCGGTTGGATTGTCCAAGAATTTGTCTGTAGCAAGTTTTGTTATGGATTCATTGTGGCAGCTTGCCATGAAATTCTTAGAACGCGAGGAACTTGCAAATTACAACTTCCAGAATGAATTCTTGAGACCATTTGCGATTGTTATGCAGAAAAGCGATTCTATAGAAATAAAGGAATTAATTGTTCGATGCACTTCTCAGATGGTCATCAGCCGCGCTAGTAATGCGAAATCTGGATGGAGAAGTGTTTTTATGGTATGCTAAGGGCTCAATAAGATATCTATTGTTGTGCAGATCTGATATCCTTTCTGTTCTCTCAATTGTGTCCTTTTTCTCAGGTGTTTACAGCTGCCGCTGCAGATGAGCAGAAGAATATTGCCTTGATGGCTTTTGAGACAATGGAAAAAGTAGTTCGAGTACACTTTCCTCATGTAACTGAGACAGAGGCAACCACTTTTACGGAATGTGTAAGATGCCTCATTGCGTTCACAAATAACAGGTTTAACAGGGATATTAGCCTCAATGCTGTTGCATTTCTCCGGTTCTGTGCCCTCAAACTTGCTGAGGGAGAACTTGGTTGCACTGGCAAGAACTCGGATGATGGTTCATGTGTTTCAGCTGTAGATAAGGATGATTCAGATGTACAAAACTTGACGGATATTGATGATCATGCATCCTGTTGGGTTCCTTTGCTAACAGGTAACCTGCTAGTTTAGTTGCTTGCAAATCTAAAACCTAGCTGGCAGTCATGAACCAATGGATACTAGGCTATTTGTGTGACTGACACATCAGCACTCAAACCAAGCAGATTATATGATTGACGGATACTTTAATATTAGAAATACAGTTCAACATATGTATGTGACCTTTCCCTTGTTTCATTTTTCTTTTTGCCCCATCACAATCTCTCTTAAAGGCCCAAGTGATAAATATAGTTGATTAAATCATTGCCCAGGATCTTTATTGTGCCTCTGCAAAACCCGATCCGTATTAGTTGGCCCATGAGTCGGATACCGGTGGTTAAACCCCCAAAAAATCATTGCCCAGGATCTTTCTTCAGTGATTGCCTTTGCTTACATCCCACTGTTGTGGGTACCTATCAACTATTTATTCTGCTCTGAGGCCTTGTATGCCACTCCTGATTGGATTGTATTTATTATTCCATCAAATTACACCCAGTTTATGTTAGACTCTTATTTCTTGAATGCCAAGATATTTCGTTTGCATCTTTCTGAATGGCAATTTTATTGTTATCATCTTTGGTTTTTCAATTTCTCAAAGTTGAAGTGCTGTTCGTGTTTCCAATTTATAGAATTTTGATATGTTGTTTCAGGTTTATCAAAACTAACATCAGACTCAAGACCAGCTATCCAGAGGAGTTCATTGAAAATGCTTTTTGACATCCTGAAAGATCATGGTCATCTTTTCTCACAAGCATTCTGGATTAGTGTTTTTAGTTCTATCATTCTCCCCATATTTAGTGGCGCATGCGAAAAGATAGACATGGAAGTAAAAGACAAGCAGGATTCACCAACTTCGAAATCGCCGCATCCTGATGGAAGTACATGGGACACTGAAATTTCTGAAATGGCCGCACGCTGTTTAGTAGATCTTTTTATTTGTCATCACAGTGTTCTAAGGCCTCAGATATCAAATGTGGTATCTATTTTGATAGAGTACTTGACAAGTTCAACGAAGAGTTCTGCAAACATTGCAGTTACAGTGATATTTCGTTTGACAAGAGAGTTAGGAAACAGATTTTCTGAAGATGAATGGAGAAAATTTTTTCTAGCTTTAAAAGAAGCAGCCACATCGACAGTGACAGAGTTTATGACGCTTTTGAGAACCATGGATGACATCAAATTGCCTGAAAATTCTCAATCCTATGCTAATATCGAAACAAGCTCCGATGATGGATTGATCAATGATGATGTTAAGGATCTCAAGAATGATAATCTGCAAACCGTGTCTTCCGTGGTTTCAAGAATGAAGAGTCATATCGCACTCCAGCTGCTCATTTCGCAGGTTCTCCAGTTACATGCTATATTATTGCACACTAATAACCGATGACTTTACAATGCCATAGAAACATGTGACAATCATATTTGTTTTGGCTTTCACCATTTCAGGTTGTAAAAGATACGTCCAAAAAACACATACAGTTCTTGTCAGCTGCTAACATCAATATCTTCGTCGAGATATTTTTGTCCGTCGCATCACATGCTCAGCAACTGAACTCTGAGACTACCCTTCAAAAGAAAATACGGGTAACATGCTTGATCTTGGAGCTCACTGATCCTCCTACGGTTCGCTTCGAGAACAAGGCTTACAGAAACTATCTCCAGTTCCTCCAAGATTCAGTAAAAAACAACCCGGCAGTCTCTGCAGAGATGAACCTAGAATCACTACTCGTGGAGGTATGTGAGAAAATATTTCAGATATATCTTAACCATGCCCATCACCACTACATGCAGCCGAAATCAGAGACAAAACCTCCAGTTACGCATTGGACTCTTCCATTGGCTTTAGGTAGAAAGGGAGAATTGGCGGCTAGAAGTCGTTTACTCGTGTTAGCACTAAAGGCATTGAGCGGTTTGGGAAGGGATTCTTTAAGAAAACACATGTCAAATTTGTATCAGCTGTTGGTAGATCTTGTCCGGGTCGAGCACAGCTCGGGCGAAGTCGAACGTGCTCTAACCAGCATATTCCAGTCGGGTATAGGTCCAATAATAATGCAATAATCTAACATCATTCTCAAACAATATTAATATCACAGTTTTGATCATTATAGTTGGCTATCATAAATTAAAAATTTTCTTCAAGATTTGTAGCTTTGTGAGTAAGGTTACTATCATCTAGTTTTGTTTATAGAAGTTATTATTATCATATGTTGATTTCTCTTTGGAATCACATGTATATGGAATTTATTGATAGTCCATCTTTTTGGTTGTCTTCTTTATGCTTAATTTAATTATTATTATTATTTATTTATTTATTTAAAAAATATGTGTGGAAAATTTTGATCATTATAGTTGGCTATCATAAATTAAAAATTTTCTTCAAGATTTGTAGCTTTGTGAGTAAGGTTACTATCATCTAGTTTTGTTTATAGAAGTTATTATTATCATATGTTGATTTCTCTTTGGAATCACATGTATATGGAATTTATTGATAGTCCATCTTTTTGGTTGTCTTCTTTATGCTTAATTTAATTATTATTATTATTTATTTATTTATTTAAAAAATATGTGTGGAAAATGAGGAAGGTAGTGAAGACACTGGGTGGGCTCATGGCTGGCTGCTGCCCCATCATTAGCCTGGCTTTTGAATTATTTTCATCTTTGATGGGGCAGTCTAGAATTTATCAATAGAGTTGGTCTAAGTGATAAGTAGTTTGGTATTGTTTAAATATGTATCAAGTTCGAAGCTTTGTAAATATAAAAAATTTCTACTAAAAGACTCACTTATTAAAATTAAGTGTACATCGTAAATCGATTCAGATTACGACAAAATTCTAAAAACCAAGAGAGGGGAAGAACGTCCTAAAATTTGCATGTTTTTATCGATAGTAAGGAGATAAATGATATTCTATAAATGATAATCTTACCTTGCCATATTAAGATAATTTTTTAAATATCAATTAAGATTTATTTTTGTAAAAAAATCAACGCTGATTGAGTGAAATTTTAAAACTAATCAAGAAATGAATAAAAGGTGAGTAGCAAAAGGAGCAGAAAAGGCTCAACTACTTTTCAAGTGGTTTTTAACATTTTCTCCTTTTTTTTTATCACGAGTATCCGATTCATTGGTCGATTAATCTGGATATAGCCTTAATATGGAGCGGCCTCCCAACTTAATTTTTTCTATTTACAATGTTAAGATTCGAACATCTAACATAATTTAAAGGACCTAGCGTCTCATTATGTTAAGTAAATTAGTTGTTGTTTTTAACATTTTTCTTTGAATTGGTCTTCAAGTCCAAGAGTGTGGTTTCGTAGGCATCTCTCCCATAGTTTCCATTGTTGTTCCAATTTCAAGGCTTTAGCATTTGCATTTAGCAGGCCATTTTCTTGGATTTTCCCACATTTTTTCCCTTAGAATCAATCCCACATTATTCCCATATTTGGTTGCAGTTTTAAAATGTTGGATAATGTTCCTGATTATGATTTTACATAAAACCAAAATTGATTTCTTTTTTTTTTCAAGTTGGTTATTCCATTTGAATTTAGGAACATTTATTTTGTTTCCCCAAATTTGGTATGACACCTATCAACGAATATAATGCATGTGTATTCATTTTGTTACATGTTTTTTTTTGTTGTCTTCCGATTTTTAGGGTTTTGCCCTGACTAATTTAGATCGACCTCCATCGCACACATGACTTTGGTTGATGAGTCTCTTAGTAGAGATTTTCTGTATACACAACACCTCAAACCTAAAACATGGTTAAACGATATCAAGTTGCTTACCGCTTGAACCAACTTCATCCGTCATTCTGTTACCTATTATATTTACAGTACTTAATACAACATTTCAGTATTATGCCTTTATGGTCTAATTATAAATTTAGAATCTTTATCATGTCGAAATTAAGGTTTTGATCATCCTCCTGTTTTAAGTTGATATAATTTAATCTATTAAAAAGGTTACTATAATTTAATCTTTTTATTTTATAATATTATTAACAGGTCAATATAGATTACAACATTAGTTATTGTTGTTATCGTTAGAACAATGACGTGAAATTTTGTTACAATAAAGGTTAATGGGTAAAATTCAGTTAATCATTTCTCATTAATAATAAATATACATGCGAATATTAACAATGTTTAAAGCATGTGGTTAAAAGTTTATATTTGGGATTCATAACTTTTTCTCCAATAATATTATTTTCAAGATTCGAATTCAAATTATTTTCTTAGGAGAATAATATACTTTGTCATTGCACTCGTTTCTGTTAGTAAAATGTCATTTTTAATAATAAGAAAAAAGATATTTAATCTAGAGATTCAAGCTCTAACTGGTACATTATCAGCACCCTGGCCTCCAGTAAAACCAGACCAGCAATATCATCTTCCATGAACACATGTTGCCCGAAAGGCGACAATATGTATGATTTCATTTACATTTGGTTTAATGACGGTGAAATATATATTTTTTCTCTTATAGGTACTTTAATATACCGTCAAGTGTCATCTTTAAAAGGTTTTACTATAAAAATAATTGTACAAATTGTATCGTTTTTATTTTAAGTGTTTAAAGTTTTATTTATTTGTTTTAGGTACTTGTATTCTAAAAAATTATAATATTTGATTATTATTTAATACGTAATTTATTTTAAGCACTTATTTAATTAAAAAAAAAATTTAGACACATATTTTGATTAAATAAACTTTGCACACTTATTTTTTTCTTCAAAAAATAACTTTAAGCACATATTCTAGCCATACTTTAAACACCTAAAGTTAAAAAAAATATAATTTGAACACCTACTATAAAATCTTTTTAAAAAGATTCATGGACAAACTTGAAATGAGAATAAAAATATCATTTTTGTTACATCTAAATTTTTTAATTATATAAAAATACTATTATCATCTTACCTAGAAGGAAGAGAAATAAAGTAAGTGTTTTTAGTAGGTCTAAGACTTATGACCCAAGAAATATGAGATAACAAAGATAAGCAGCTTGACCAACTAATTAAATATGCTTGTTCTCATCTTATTTTTTTAATTTTGTATAAAAAACATTTCTGATTTCGTACGATGGATGTTTAATGTAATAACTTTAGCATTCTTTATTAAAAATATATACTTGTAATTTCCCCTAATAATATACTAAAAAATGATTCTCATTAATTTAAGCTTGGTAATAACATTTTAGAAAATAAGACATGGTATATGAGGTAGACCATGTGTGGAACATGGAGTGTGAGGTGCCATTGTTATTATCAACCAAGCAAAATTGCAATGTCTTGTACTCCAAAATCAAACAAACCTACACTCTTTTGTCCTTTTTGACTCATCAATCGCCTGTTACTGTAACACGTACCAACTACTCTCTCTTCCCCCACGCGCTGCCACTCTCCGTCGATTAAATTGTTCCACACGTGTTACGTGTACTCCCCCAACAAACAATCCTACAAATATTTCCTTCCCCCTAAACTCTCGCTCACCCACTCCACCTCCTCGGAAACCGTTTCCAGCACGGAACGGAATCGTCTCGCACGCTCTCGTTCCTCCTCCTCCGTCGTCGCCGGCTTCCGTTTCCACCGCCGCCTAAAATGGAAGCCCGCCGGCGTACAGCGACTAAACCGGTTCATGCTGTCAAACCGGCGAAGAGGATCTCTGTAGTGGAAGATACTGCCAAAGCTTCCGACGCATTACCTCTTCCTCTGTATCTAACGAATGCGGTGTTCTTCACGCTCTTCTTCTCCGTGGTTTACTTTCTTCTTTCCCGTTGGCGCGAAAAGATCCGAGCTTCGATTCCTCTCCACGTCGTCACCTTTCCGGAGATCGTCGCGATTTTCGCTTTAGCCGCCTCTTTGATTTATCTTTTGGGATTCTTCGGGATCGACTTTGTTCAGTCTTTGATTCTTCGACCATCTGGTGACGTTTGGAGTGCCGAGGACGAGGAAGAGGATAATGAAGCATTGCTTCGCGAAGAAGATGCCCGTAGAGTCCCTTGCGGCCAAGCTCTTGATGACTCGGTTCCTTCACTGCCTCCTCGTGCACCGACTGTAACTTCCCAGAAACTGTTCGATGAAAAGCCTGCTAGAGTTACAACCGAGGAAGATGCCCGTAAAGTCCCTTGCGGCCAAGCTGTTAATTGCTCGCTTCCTCCACTGCCACCTCAGATACCGGTTGTAAGTGTAACTACCCAGAAACTGTTAGATGAGAAGCCTGTTATTCTTGCAACAAATGAAGATGAAGAAATAATTAATTCCGTTCTGTCTGGAACATTTCCGTCATATTCTTTAGAGTCTAAGTTAGTTGATTGCAAGAGAGCGGCTGCGATCAGGCGTGAGGCGCTGCAGAGATTAACGGGGAAGTCATTGTCGGGTTTGCCATTGGATGGATTTGATTACGATTCGATTTTAGGGCAGTGTTGTGAGATGCCTATTGGGTACGTGCAGATCCCCGTGGGAATTGCTGGGCCATTGTTGCTTAACGGAAGAGAGTTCTCAGTTCCTATGGCAACCACGGAGGGGTGCTTGGTGGCTAGTACGAACAGGGGTTGTAAGGCTATTCATTTGTCGGGTGGAGCTGCAAGTATTCTATTGAAAGATGGCATGACTAGAGCTCCTGTTGTAAGGTTCAGCACCGCGAAAAGGGCAGCTGAGCTGAAGTTGTATTTGGAAGATCCTGACAATTTTGATACTTTGGCTGTTGTTTTTAACAGGTTTGTTTGAATATTTTTGGATTCCAAATTGAGCAGTTCGAATTCTAGGTAATATTGTGCTGGTTTATTGAGAACTATGAGTTTCTGGGTGGTTGCAGATCAAGTAGATTTGGTAGGCTTCAAGGCATAAAATGTGCAATTGCTGGGAAGAATCTATATTTGAGGTTCACTTGCAGTACCGGTGATGCTATGGGGATGAACATGGTTTCCAAGGGAGTTCAAAACGTTTTGGATTTCCTTCAAACTGATTTTGCTGACATGGATGTCGTCGGCATTTCTGGTAAGCTTCATTTGCTATACCTATACTTACAATTATGTTATTCATCTTTTGTTTGAGCTTGATAACTGAATTTTATGGATTTATGATGGATGCAGGAAATTTCTGTTCCGATAAAAAGCCAGCTGCCGTAAACTGGATTGATGGACGAGGCAAATCTGTTGTCTGCGAGGCCATCATTAATGGTGGTGTGGTGAGGAAGGTCTTGAAGACTAGTGTGGAATCTCTTGTGGAGCTTAACATGCTTAAGAACCTTACTGGTTCTGCTATGGCCGGAGCTCTGGGTGGATTTAATGCCCATGCGAGTAACATTGTGACTGCAATCTATATAGCTACTGGCCAAGATCCGGCTCAAAATGTCGAAAGCTCTCATTGCATCACTATGATGGAAGCTGTTAATGACGGAAAGGACCTTCATGTCTCAGTCACAATGCCTTCCATTGAGGTAATTGATTATATTCTTGTCTGATTATCAAACACAAGGAACTTCAATGTCAAAAATCTTCTGGCTGATTAAGAAGTGTCTCAAAACTAGACCTATCAAAACCCAGTCTTATCAAGGCTGGTTCGGTTGATATTGAAATATTCGTTTCATTTTGGTTTGGATCAGTTTCGGGTTTGTATTACTTTGAACTTGGGTTATTTTGGGTTGAAAATGGCTATTTATCTTCTGAAAAGCACTTTGTGAGGACTTTTTTTTAAAAAAAAAAAGCAATGCTAAACTTAAGACATATTTCTTCTAAGCACTTCAAGTCTAATTATGTTTGCCGATGTCTGATCTGTTGTTTAGGTTGGGACTGTTGGTGGTGGAACTCAGCTTGCATCTCAGTCAGCCTGTTTGAACCTGCTTGGGGTGAAAGGTGCAAGCAAAGAGGTACCTGGAGCAAACTCTAGGATGCTTGCAACCGTTGTAGCGGGTGCCGTCCTTGCCGGTGAGCTGTCACTCATGTCGGCCCTTGCAGCAGGTCAGCTAGTTAAGAGCCATATGAAGTACAATAGATCAAGTAAGGATGTTTCCAAGCTTTCTTCCTAGATGAACATTGTCATCGTGTAGTTGTTTGTTGCAAATCCAATGCTATAAATGTGTTGAATCTGACCATCTCTTTGTAATATCCTAAGCAGGAATCATGCGTTTGTAGTTTCCTTTATTTGTTTTGCACTTGGCACTTGGCACTTGGTTCTTTGTTCTTTTCTTTCTTATTGTTTTATATCTAAGAAAAAAGATGAGAAGGCAGGCAGCTTTCAACGTGTTTTGTTTTGGTTGTCCAACTTTCAATTTTATCACTAATCTTTTAATTTTCATTCGTTGAGTGTTTAACGTTAGCACCAAGACACTACGTTTTTGACGTTTTTATTTCTGAAATTGATCTAAACATTTAACTTTCTTCCACATAGTCGGCATCTTTTTTCACAACCGTTCGATAACCGATGACCATCATTTGAGATGTAATTGGTACTAAAATGATTGTCTTTCTCTCTTTTTTCTCATTCTCAATTTGGTTTTCTTCGAAACTGACAATCCTCAATCAAAACTAACATTATATTGGTTCGATCTGTAATCTCCATCGCCATATCAACATGGAATCGAAATATATTGCTTTCCTTCTTCTGCTCGACCTCCCTCCATTTAGATTTGGATGAAAAATACTCCAACGTGGGTGAATAAAAAGGATTCAAAACTATGGGTTTGAGCGGAAAATTTATGTTATTTTCATAAATTTAACAAAAAATATTAAATGGTTTTAAAGATCGATGATCAAGTAATCGAGTGAAATTTAAAAGTTTAATGAAAATTTTGAAAGTTGAATAACAAAAACAAACTACAAAATAAGTGCCTAAACTGTAAAATTAATATTTGATTTTGATATAACAATGATTTTAAAGGACTAAATTGTAAAATTGAATAAAATTTTAAGTACTAAAAATGCTCACAAAATGACAAGGATTCGAACTTAAATTTATTTCTAAGTCAAAAACTAAAACCCCAAATATTTTCTAAGTGTTTTCATACTCAAATAACCAATTTGGTCCAGGAGTGCCGATACGCCATTGGTCGTATCGATACGAGTTTTAGCTACTGGAAAAACGTTTTATGTTAAATGGCTATTGGGTACTGATACGCGTATATCCGTATCGGTAGGTCATTCATACCTAGGAACCAAATAAGTTTTGAGTATCGGTACGGCTTTATTGGTACCGATACGGGGTGTTCAGGTCTACAAAATCTTTGTATTTAATGATATAGCCGTTACCTTGCTAGTTTTATTGAAACTAACATTTTGAAAAGTGGTTATATCGTACCGATACGCCTTTAGGTGTACCGGTACAATTTTTCAATGATTTTTTCCTCATATTCTAGTGAGCAAAGCTGGTACTGATACAGTACAGACTATACTGGTATGTCTTTGTAATATGAACGGCTCTTTCTTCTTATAGCAGGTACCGGTACTGAAGTCTGAGTACCGATACCGAGGGTTGGAAAATAATATTTATTGCGGGAAAAATGATCTCCAACGGCTATAATTATGATCTCAACTACCCAAACGGTTAGAAATCAATAAGGGGTATATATTCAAGTCTTCAAAGCTACAACGACAAATATTGAACAAGTCTTAAGCATTCAAGCACAAATCCAATAATATTGAGTCTTTTAGAGTCAAATCTTTGTAACCAACTTGAGTGGTCTTTCTTGTAATCATCTTATTCAAGTTTTAGGTTTTGAGTGAACTTGTAATTGCGCAAACATGCACCTTTGAAAGGATTTTTTTAGTTTGCTAAACATTTCTTGTAAAAGAGAGTGTTTGATCAAAGCTTTGAGTTAGAAAGCTTTGATTGTGTAAAGGGTTGCCTCCTTAGCCTAGAAAATGGGAAGAAATTCTTAGTGAATTTGTGAAAATCCTTAACGAGAAGCTAAGGTAGTGGATGTAGACCTTGTTAGAAAGTTGAACCACTATAAGTTCCTTGTGTCTCATTTTTTTTATCTTTCTATTTCAAATCACATTGATTGATTATCCCAACAATTGGTATCAGAGCCTAGCTCATTTGAATGATTAATATCATCTTGAGACGATTTGAAGGTGATTCAATCAACTAGAAGTCAAGCCATGACCTCCACTTCCAGCAACAACCTCTAGAGTCTCAATCCATCACCAAACTGCCTAATTTCAATGGGGATAACTATCTCTATTGGAAGAATCATATGATGCTCTTCATCAAATCCAACGACGACCTCCTATGAGATGTATTAGAAGATGTACCAAGCATACTGATGAAGAGAGAAGACTGGTTTGTTACAAAGTCTAAGCTTGAGATGACCGATGAAGATCAAAGGAGATTACAAGTTAACGACAAAGCTATGCACATACTCTTTTGTGTGCTTGGACCGGATGAGTACTCAAAGATGTCTTCTTGCACAAGTGCGAAGGATATATGGGGCAAGCTCGAGACTACCTATGAAGGCACAAACAATGTAAAGGAAACCAAGATTGGACTCATCAACTTGAGCTACATGAATTTCAAGATGGAACCGGATGAGGGCATCACCAAGATGTTTGATCGTTTCTCTATCATAGTCAACGGACTTAAAGGATTTGGAGAAGTTATCCTGAAAGATAATCTTGTTTGGAAGCTCATCCATTCTCTTCCCGAATCATGTGATAGAAAGAGAACCGCCATCATAGAAGCCAAAGATCTCAAAACCTTGAAGCTTGATGCTCTTATGGGTTTTCTCCTTACTCATGAGATTATGGAGAAAGAAAGAGAAGAAGAAAAGAAGAGAGAAGAGAATGTGATGAAAAATAAAGAGGTGGAAAAGAAAAAAGTAGGAATTACTCTCAAGGCTTCGCAAGAGGAGAACGATTCGAGTGAAAATGAAGTGGAAAAATTGGCCATGCAAGCCAAAAGGTTCACTCGGTTCATGAAATCTAACCGGGGAAGAAAGTTCCATCGAAGAGGGGATTTTAAGAATAAGAACAAAGAAGAAGAGAATGATCAAATAATTTGCTATGAATATAAGTAGTTGGGGCACATCAAGACCGATTTCAAAAAGAAGAGCTTCGGGAAGAAGAAGAAGCTCAAGGCTCATGTTGCTACTTGGAGTGATGAGGAATTATCCGATAAAGATGAGCAGGAAGTAGCCAACCTTTGTCTCATGGCACTAGAAGATGATTCTAAGGTAACCTCTAACTCATGTAACTTTGATTTTACTCTTGATGAGCTTCAGGAAGCTTATGATGAGTTACAAGAGGTATATGATGAGTTGGTAGAGAAATACAAGGAATCGATTTTGAAAAACAAGAAAACAATTTCTGATTTGAAAAACCAAAATGATTTCTTAGCTAAAACCAACCCAGAACTTGAGAAGAAGTTTCTTTATTTACAACAAAAGCAAAATGATCTTGAAAAGAAAAATCAAGATTTGAACAACCTTCTCTCCAAAGTTCATGATGATCACCAAAGAGAAATTGGTGATCTCAAAGCTTTCTTGAACAAAGTTGGGAAAACTAGTTTTGAAAAAGGATAATCTTTAAAACCTAACTATGTGAAAAAGAACTTTGGTGGCTACAAGCAAAGAAGCTTCCAAAGGCCCTCTAGAGGTAAGATGATTAGGAGTGTTTGGGTTCCTAAGGAACTAGTCACTTCTAATAATACTAGTGTTATTGCTTCTTGGATTTACAAGGGAACCAAGATTTTGAGAGCTAATACTCATGGACCCAAAATGATTTGGGTACCAAAAATCAAGACTTAATCTTTGTTTGCAGGGGAAGCATTGCTACAAGAGTCGGTTCTTGGAGCTAAAACCAAAAAGTGGAAGAGTAGTGACTTTCGGTGACAAATCCAAAGGCCACATTGAAGGAATTGGTCCCATTGGTAATCACTTTTTTATCATTCTTGATAATATTTTATATGTCAACGGTCTTAAACATAATCTATTGAGTATAAGCCAACTTTTTGATAAAGGTTTCAATGTGCTTTGTGATTTAAATGGTTGCAAAATTATCAACATTAAAACTAACAAAATTATGCTTATGGGTCATCGCATAGGAAACATTTACATGCTGTATTTAGATGACATTCATATTTCAAATGCATGTTTTGTTGCTAGTGATGAGCATGGCTCATGGTTATGGCATACAAAACTAGGGCATGCAAACATGAGTGTTTTGGAAAAATTGATTTCAAATGATCTTGTAAGAGGTTTGCCAAAAATAAAGTTTTCTTATGATAAAATTTGTGATTTTTGTGCAAAAGACAAACACAAAAGAGTTTATTTTAAACATATTAATGATGTTTCTGCAAGTAGAGTTTTACAATTGATCCACATGGATCTTTTTGGCCCTATATGAACAATGAGATTGGGTAGAAAATCATATGCATTTGTATTAGTAAATAAATATTCTAGATATACTTGGGTTCTATTTTTAAGTACCAAGGATGGGGCTTTAGAAAAATCCATCACGTTTTCAAAAGTAACTCAAAACGATGTTGGTCAATTTATTTCTCATATTAGGAGTGGCCATAGAACCGAATTTCAAATTTTAGGTTTTAAGGAATTTTGTAATTCAAATGGTATAAGCCATAATTTTTCCGCTCATCGCACACCTAAACAAAATGGAGTTATTGAGAGGAAAAATTGAACTTTAGAAGAAATGACTAGAACCATACTTTGTGAAAATAATTGCCTAAGTATTTTTGGGCGGAAGCCACAAATACTTCTTGTTATATTGTCAACCGTGTAATGATTAGGCATATTTTAAAGAAAACACCTTATGAGCTTCTTAAAAACAAAAAGCCTAACATTAGTTATTTTCATCCTTTTGGATGTAAATGTTTTGTTTTAAACAATGGAAAAGACAATTTATGCAAACTTGATGCTACAAGTGATGAAGTAATTTTTCTTCATTATTCTTTAAACTCTAAAGCCTATCGAGTATTTAACAAGAGAAATTTAGTAGTAGAAGAGTCTATACATGTGGTTTTTCTTGATAACCTTATTCCGAGGAAGGATTCTTGTGATGATGATGATGTATGAATTTTTTATGCCAATGATGGTGGAGAACAATCATCAAAGGTGGATGAAGTTCCATCTAAAGAAGAAATACAAGATCCACCTCTAGAAGCCTTGAAGGGCATGACCCTCGAGGAAAAAGAGGTGACCTACCTAAAAGAGTTCAAGTATATCAAAGGTGGTGAGATTTTGAATGATCCATCCAATAGGGTAACCACTAGATCTTCTCTTAGAAATATATGTAATTTTGTTGCATTTATCTCATGTATAGAGCCTAAAAATATTAAAGAAGCATTAAATGATGATTATTGGATATTGGCTATGCAAGAAAAGTTAAATCAATTTGAGAGAAGTCAAGTATGGACATTGGTTGATAGGCCTAGTAATAAATCTACCATAGGAACTAAATGGGTTTTTAGAAACAAACTAGATGAGAGTGGTAACATAGTGAGAAACAAGGTTAGACTTGTTGCTCAAGGTTATACTCAAGAAAAAGAAATCAAATTTGATGAAACATATGCACCAGTAGCTAGAATGGAAGCTATTAGGATGTCTTTTGCATTTGCATATTGTCATGAATTCAAGCTTTTTCAAATGGACGTGAAAAATGCTTTTCTAAATGGTTTTATAAATGAAGAAATGTATGTAGAGCAACCACTCGATTTTAAAGATCCAAAATGTCCAAACCATGTTTTTAAACTTTTAAAAGCTTTATATGGTTTGAAACAAGCTCCTATAGCTTGGTATGAAAGATTGTCAATTTTTTTATTGAAAAAGGTTTTGAAAAAGGAAAGGTGGATACCACACTCTTCATAAACAAGGCAAAGACATCTTAGTAGTTCAAATATATGCTGATGATATTATTTTCAGTTCTACTAATGAATTACTTTGCCAAGATTTTGGTAAGTTTATGCAAGGTGAATTTGAGATGAGCATGATGGGGGGGCTATCATTCTTTTTGGGACTCTAAATCAAACAAATGAAGGATGAAATCTTCATCAATCAAGCTAAGTACATCAAAGGCATGCTCAAGAAGTTTGGCTTGGAGAATGTGAAACCTCAAGCCACACCAATGAGCTCGTCTACAAAGCTTGACAAAGATGAAAGAGGTAAGTATGTTGATTTGAAGTTTTATAGATCTATGATGTGATCTTTTCTTTATCTTACCGTAAGTAGACCGGATATAATGTTTAGTGTTTGCTTGTGTGCTAGATTTTAAGCTAGTCCTAGAGAGTCACAGAGAATCTTTAGATACCTTAGAGACACACCTTGTTTAGGCCTTTGGTATCCTAGAGATTCATCCTTTAGTTTGCATGCTTATTCAGATGTGGATTATGGAGGTTGTAAGATAGATAGAAAGAGTACCTATGGTACTTGTCAATTCCTAGGTAGTATGCTCATATTGTGGTTTTCTAAGAAGCAAAATAGTGTAACATTATCTACCACCGAAGTAGAATACATTTCAGCCGGAAGTTGTTGTGCTCAAGTCTTTTGGATGAAGTAACAACTCTTAAATTATGGAATTGATGTAGATACCATCCCTCTAAAGTGTGACAATACTAGTGCTATTTGTCTGACTATGAATCTCATCCAACATTCTAGCACCAAGCACATAGAGATAAGACATCATTTCATTAGAGGTCATATCTTAAAAAATGAGGTAGTTCTAAAATATATAGACACCTTGAACCTATTAGCAGATATTTTCAAAAAACCCTTAGACAAATAGCATTTTTGGTCTCTTAGGAGAGAGTTAGGTTTAACTAGCCTATCTTAAACTTTTAGAGCCCTTTTAGTGCAAAAATTTGCTTGAATTTGGTTTATTATCATGCTTATGTAATTTTGCCTCTTTATGCTTCTATGCTTATTGCTATGAGGAGTATGCATATGTTTTTGCTCATACATGATGATCTCATATTATATACGTGCATTTCAATTCGATTAATTTCGAATTTTTGAACTCCTTGTAGCCAAAAATATTATTTTGGCTCAGGAGTACCGATATAGGGTTTCGTGTATCAGTACGAGTATCATGAGGCAATTTCGGTACAAACAAACTTGTATCGGTACGAGTTGAGGATCGGTACGGCTAAAAACTGTACTAGTATGTGGTTTCGGTACGCACAGGTGGCGTATCGATACACGTGGCCACTGAAGCCTTTAAATGGACATTAAATAGGGGTTTTCCAAATTAAACTCAACTTCTTACTTTTCCTAAAAACCCTAGGTTGAAAATATCCTATTTAAACCCTTCAATCCCTTTGATTTTCTCACAATTCTTCAAAATCTTTTGGAGGCTTTTGGTTTTAACATCAAACCCAAGTTAGCATCATCAAGCTTGTGCAAAATAGTCTCCTCATTCATCCATAATCCTCATTCAATGTATAAACTTTACTTTCTTTAAATTTTGTTTTCGTTCATATCTATATATTGTATATGCTTAAAATTTATAATTTTTGCATGTATATAATATTATTTTCAACAATTTTACAAAAATTCTTTCAAAACTGAAATTTTTTTGTTCGAATATAAAATTATACTAGTATATTTTTCTACATTGTTTTTCAATTTTTTTTCACCAAAAATTCTTTTTATATTTTTATATGATTTTAAACTATTCAATATAGATTTTCATAATACCTTGATCATTGGATTGAATGTGATGTTTATGCATATATTATTTTTGTGGTTTGAAATTGTTTTTCAGGATTTTCTAATGGGTCCTAAGAAGAGATCAAGAAAGGAGATGACTTCTAGTTCTAATCCTACCGAACCCAATTCCAAAAACAATGGTACTAAACCAAACTTAACTGTTATTTTTCAAAATTGTTTTTCAGGATTTTCTAATGGATCGTTTTAAACAATATCAAACTTTTAGCATCTGTCGCGAGCATGTGGTTTCTATATATTTCATGACTTCTAATGAATTTAATTTTCACTATTTTAATTTAATGACTCAATGGAAGTTCATGCCCTTTTTGAGTATACCTGAAATTTTCTACAAAAATCTTGTCATTGCTTTTTACACAAATACCCGACGTGTTTACAATTGTGAGAAAACTGAAGTTGTTGCTTTAGAGTCATACCTTATGGGTAAAAGGTTTTTATTTGACTCTACCATTATTGTCGATCTCTTGAGTTTGGAAGATGTTGGTTTAGATGATGAGGAGAATTTTCCTAAATGTTATAGTGGCTCTATTATCGTGCTCAATGCTCATGATCGCTTCCTTTACTTGCTCATCACTTGGTAGTTTCGGCCATCCGATGGTAAGTAGTCTACCATATGCCAAGTTGATGACTTTTGGCTCTATTGTTTCCGCGAGGGTAAGTGTCCCAACCTAGCCCAAATCATGTTTGCCGAGCTTATCTTCTTGGTTCAAAATCTCCATACATCTCTTGTTACTCCATTAACCTATGGGGCCACATTGTGTTTTATGTTCCATAAGATAGAGATCGATTGCTCTTACGATCTTGGCTTGCCTCTCACCGATCCCATTAATGACAAGTCTTTTCGGAAGGCAAAGTTCACTTTTTACAATAGAGAATAGATTCGGATTGTGGATCTTCCTGACGATGTTCAACCTGAGCCTATGGTAAATCCTCAAGCCGTTCCAGAAGCTCCGATTGCTCAACCCTCCCTTGATGCTCGCATGGCCTATCTAGATGAGAAGTTTGCTTCTTTGGACACCACCATGACCACAAGGTTTAATGTGATTGATGCACGTTTCAATTCCTTAGATGAAAGGGTAACTTCTATAGAGACTCGCCAAGCTTCCATAGACATTACCCTTACCGTTTTTCATGGTGAATGACGTAGACATTCTCTTGGTGATGATGGCATGTATGAAGAAGATGAATATGAAGAGGATAAAAATGATGAAGATGCACCTTAGGCTCTTGCATCTCATACATATCATATCATATTAGGATTTGAGATTTATGCACCTATGTTATTTGTATTTTGAACTCATATGCTTTATGTTTATTTGGTTTGGATTATTTATTTAAGTTTAAGTTGGATTTTATTTCTTGTTGCTTTGAACCTTATGCTTTGAATTTATAATATCTATGTTGTTTCTTTATGCTTGGAGTTATTGTTTATATCTTGCTTTATTTATCCCATTGATTTTGATCTAACAAAAAGGGGAGAAGTAAAAGATTAATTTTTTCAAAGATATATTTTTAGCCTTAAAGAAATGGGGAGTAATTTCAAAAGTCTTAAAATTTTATTTTGGGTTTTATTATATAAAAAAGGGAGAGATTGTAAAACCAATATTTTATTTTGATATAACAATGATTTTAAAGGACTACATTATAAAATTGAATAAATTTTTAAGTACTAAAAATGCACACAAAATGACAAGGATTCGAGCTTAAATTTATTTCTAAGTTAAAAACTAAAACCCCAAATATTTTCTAAGTGTTTTCATACTCAGATAGCCAATTTGGTCTAGGAGTACCGATACGCCATTGGCCCTATCGATACGAGTTTTAACTACTGACAAAATGTTTTATGCTAAATGGCTATTAAGTACCGATGCACATATATCTGTATCGGTACACCATTCATTCCTGGGAACCAAATAAGCTTTGAATATTGATACGGCTTTACTCGTATCGATACTGGTGTTTAGATTTACAAAATCTTTGTATTTAATGATATAGTCGTTACCTTGCCAGTTTTATTGGAACTAACATTTTGACAAGTGGTTATACCGTACCAATACGCCTTTAGGCGTACGATACAATTTTTCAATGACTTTTTCCTCAAATCCTAGTGAGCAAAACTGGTATTGATACAATACAGACTGTACCAGTACGCCTTTGTAATATGAACTTCTCGTACCGATACGCCTTTCAGCGTATCGGTACCCCTTTGTACAACGGCTCTTTCTTCTTATAGCAGGTACTGATACCGAAGCCCGAGTACTAATATCGAGGGTTGGAAAGCAACATTTATTGCGGGAAAAATGGTCTCCAACGACTATAATTATGATCTCAGCTACCCAAACGGTTAGAAATCAATGAGGGAGTATATATTCAAGTCTTCCAAGCCACAACAACTATTGAACAAGTCTTAAGCATTCAAGAACAAATCCAATAATCTTGAGCCTTTTAGAGTCAAATCTTTGTAACCAACTTGAGTGGTCTTTCTTGTAATCATCTTATTCAAGTTTTGAGTGAACTTGTAATTGGGCAAACATACACATTTGAGAGGATTTTTCAGTTTGCTAAACATTTCTTGTAAAAGAGAGTGTTTGATCAAAGCTTTGGGTTAGAAAGCTTTGATTGTAAATGGTTGCCTCCTTAGCCTAGAAAATGAGAAGAAATTCTTAGTAAACTTGTAAAAATCCTTAGCGAGAAGCTAGGGTAGTGGATGTAGATCTTGTTAAAAGGTTGAACCACTATAAGTTCCTCGTGTCTCACTTTTTATCTTTCCATTTGCTTCCCTTTAATTTTTAAATTGTCAATTCATCCCCTTCTTAGTCAAATCACATTGATTGATCATCCCAACATAAACTATACTCATTTTTTTGAGATAAGTGCCTAGAGTTTTTTGTTTGCTAAAATAACTGGTCAAAGTTTTTTTCTGGTCTAAGTAGGTGCCTCAATTAACTTTAAAACAAGTCAAAATGAAACTTTAGACACATATTTCAGCATAAAAAATACTTTAGGCACCTGTTACAAAAAAGACATAGTTTGGATACTTAATTTGTAGTTAAGCCAAAACAAACCTACTATGAAACTTAATCACTAAACATGTAATTTACCAAAAAAAATTGCATGGTATATTAATGATATAGAAATTTGGTGTATCTATAAAGTCGTCCGTAATTAAAGTTGAGTGCATTACAAGTAATTACACATTTGTAACATTTTTGGTAAACAATATGATTGGTGGATTTGGTCGGATTGGAAATTTATGTTGAAAATAAGGATTGAGTAAATTATGCATGTAATTAATCTTAATTACACTCATTTATTTTTTAATGATTTAAATACGTCAAAGGTCTTCATATTATTTTAAGATTTGAAATTTAATCTTTATATTTTAGTTTTGTGATATTGAGTCTTTGTATTATTTTTAAATTTTAAAAATTATAGTTCATCCCCTAGTTTATATTCGATCTCAACGTTAATTACTAATCTAATTGGTATAAAAAGATAAAAAAAACATTTTTAATCTTATACATTTATAATTTTTATCGCGTTAACCCTTAATTTTTTTAAACAATATGATTTAAAAATTATATTGTTCAATTAACAATTGTTTTACAAGGGTCAAGTTGATAAAACTGCGTATGTAAGGGATTAAAAATTTATTTTCCTTTATAACCGCTAAGTCGATAGTAATTTAGAGGAGAAACCAAAATTTTCAAAATAAATTATTAAAATAATATAATGGCCTAAAATTGAAGTATAAGAACTAAGTTTTAACTTTTTTTTATAATCACCAGTATCTGATTTATTGGCATATTAACATATATCAGGTATTATAATTTTTTTTATAAAGACAATTGTTTCAATTCAACTTATTTTATTTGTAATTTAAAATTTAAACCTTGATCATTATTTAAAGAACTTAATACTTTTTAACACTAAACTAATTAATTGTTGATGCTAGATTATATACTAAGGTAAAATCCCTTAAAAAAACACAATTACTTATCTAATAATTACACTTTCCCCTCAATAAAAATTTAGGTTGTGGATTCAAGACCCACTGAGAGTAAAATTTCTCTTTCTCTCTCCGTAGGTAAATTTTTTTAAAAAAATTCAGTCAATATATTCCAGTCAATATGGTATTCTAATCTAGCGGTGATAAGAGTGGGAGCAATTTGAGATGAATAAAATTAGACTCGACGCGAAAAAAATTAACTCGATTTAATTCAAAAAATTCAAATAAAGTATGAATTAAAAAAATGAGAATTATAATAAATTGAAATGTTTAATAACTAATGGATTGATTTTCATGCTTGAATCGGGTCCCTCAACTTTGTCTGATATATATTGCATATGAATAAATATGAAGGATATATATATGATTTTAAAAAGTTATTTAAATTAAAACTAATTAATACAATAATATTATAAAAATGTTATATTTTAATACACAATTATCCATATTTAAGTTATAAAATCCAAAACTTAAATATATAACTTAACAATCTAAAACATAAACCTTAAACCCAAATCCTAAAACATAAACCCCTAAACTCTAAACTACAATCTAAATCTTTAAACTTTAAAATTAAAATATATTAAAATATTTTTTTATTATAAATATTTATAATTAAATTTAATAAAAATTTAAATAATTTGACTCGAGCAAAACGCGGAGGCCATAGTAAATACAACCAGCTCCGTGTTTCTAAACCCAGATTCCGTAATACCAATCCCACACTCCTAGTTTTCACCCATTCGCAATTTGCAGACTTTCCCCCCCATTATTTCTTGTATTCTATATTTCAATCCCCCTTTCTCCATAAAATCCCCATTTTTAATTATCGATTCTAGGGTTCCCCTCAATTTCTCCATCAAACACAACTCTTCCCTTCTCTTCTTAATGTCTTTCATGTCCAAGCTTACTTCTTTTTTTGCCACTCCAATTCCACTTTCACAAACTTAAATATTTTTTTCGTAAAATAAATAATAAAAAGATCAATTAAATGGACCAGGATGTTCTCGAATTCGATATTGGCATAGGCGGGGGATGTAGCAGCGGTCGGGACGGGGATGACGATGTCAATATAGGGTTAGACGTTGATGAGGACATGGCTGATAGTCCTGCCCCTTTCTTCACTTCTTGCTCTCACTAGCAATGGAGGTGGTTTTGGAAACGGCGGCGGCGAAATTTACCTTCCGGAAGGGGACCTACTGGATCTTGAGCCGTATGAAGGTATGGAGTTTGAGTCTGAAGAAGCCGCAAAGGCCTTTTACAATTCTTATGCTCGCCGCGTCGGTTTTAGTACGCGTGTAAGTTCTTCTCGTCGTTCTAGGCGCGATGGAGCAATTATTCAGAGACAGTTTGTTTGTGCTAAAGAAGGGTTTAGGAATTTGAATGAGAAAAGAACAAAAGATAGGGAGATTAAGCGTCCTCGTACTATTACTAGAGTGGGATGTAAGGCTTCTTTGTCTGTTAAAGTGCAGGATTCTGGGAAATGGGTTGTGTCTGGATTTGTTAGAGAACATAACCATGAGCTTGTTCCTCCTGACCAGGTTCATTGTCTTCGGTCTCATAGGCAAATATCTGGTCCTGCTAAGACTTTGATTGATAAATTGCAGGCTGCTGGGATGGGACCTCGTAGGATTATGTCTGCTTTGATAAAAGAATATGGTGGAATTAGTAAGGTTGGATTTACAGAAGTGGATTGTAGGAATTATATGAGGAATAATCGGCAGAGGAGCTTAGAAGGAGATGTTCAGCTACTTTTGGATTATTTGAGGCAAATGCAAGCTGAGAACCCGAATATCTTTTTCGCTGTTCAGGGTGATGAGGATCAAGCTTTGACAAGTAATATGTTTTGGGCTGACCCCAAGTCTAGGATGAATTATACTTACTTTGGGGATACTGTTACCTTTGATACTACCTATAGGTCGAACAGATATCGGCTACCTTTTGCACCCTTCACTGGAGGAAACCACCATGGACAACCGGTTTTGTTTGGTTGTGCTTTCTTAATAAATGAATCTGAAGCATCGTTTGTTTGGCTGTTCAAGACTTGGCTTATGGCAATGTCTGGTCGCCCTCCGGTGTCTATCACCACTGATCATGATGCTGTTATTCGGTCAGCCATTACACAGGTTTTCCCTGAGACCCGGCACCGTTTCTGCAAATGGCACATCTTCAAGAAATGCCAAGAGAAATTGTCCCATGTGTTCCTTACGCATCCAACTTTTGAAGCAGATTTCCAAA